>APFE031045149.1:178699-202441 GCA_000404065.3 Pinus taeda
ATAATTTTATTTTAAGTCTTCTTAGAAGGTAAGGAAACAGGGTAACGGCCCAAAACCCAAAGGTATCTGGCAGGAGTGAAACCCCGCCCCTTTACAGACCACAACGGGTTATTCCAAATAGTGTGGTTTTCCTTAAATAATGTTGATGGATCAACATGCAATTAAGGAATAGCAGCCAAAAATAATTTTCCTCACTACTAATTTAACAATTAAATTATGATAAATTTTTGCACTTAAAAACAAAAAAAAATTAAAAAACAATATTACCTAACAAATCTGTCACTATCTCGCAGAAAAGCTCCGTTGGCCAATAAAGAAAAAAAATAAAAATTAATGTAAAACTAAGGAAACTTCGTTGTCTTGAGGTCAGAAAGGCGGTAGACATGTGCAAGTGTTAATGCACAATTCGATTGAGAGTAATATTCAGATACGTCAAATGCATATATTACTCGCGAATGCACATTTCGGAGTTGCAGAGGACACGTCACTCATGGGCGAGACTTTCCATTTTTGTATCCCAATTGGATTGTGGTAGATTCGTGCGAGTTTGTTTGAACTAACCGATAAGGACCGACCGCTCGCACCCTATGTATCTTGCTGGCTAATTGAATAATATGTATTTTGCAGTAGTGTATCAGATATTGTATAGATTGGGTAAACCATTAAATTTAAATTTCATATAACTTAAAATATATAAAAATATTTAAATCACTATTATTATTAAATATATTTATTTATTGTAAGTGAGCCACAAAGTTTGACATGAACATAAATTAAAAGATGGGGTAAAAATCAAGATGGGCCAAGTTAATTATAGCAAAGGTAATTAATGTCCTTCATGATAGTGGTTGTTGGATTACTTTTTAAGGGTAGTGTTGCTGGTTGTTACAAGTCCATTTTACCATGTTTTTGTGGTAGATGGGGCAATAATGTAGTTAAAACGTTTTATGTTTAGATATTTTTTTGGTGTATTTTTTTATCAAGTTTATATAAAATTTGGTCCAATTTTGTTATAATGATAGATTTGAGTTGTTAAGTCTATACGCTTCGAGTACCTTAGGGGTATTCTATGGTGTTGAATCCATTTTTGCATTTAAAAATACAATTTAAGTAATGAAAAATTGAGATCTTTCCAAAAATTGTATCATCATATTTTGATAACAAAGACCAATATGTAGAAAGTTTAGAGTCCAACATTGGTAATCAAGGCCTTCACATATTTTTCTTTTGCTACAAGTATTCTGTTATTGCCCATATTCTCGTTAATAGGGATCTATTTTCAAAAATTCATGATCTTCATCTATATCCATTGTCTTCTTCCTCTTGGAGAATGCAATATGGCAGCTATTAATTTGATTTCTCATTAATCTTAACAACTGCTTGGAACTTTATTTATCTTCTTATGTTTCTTTATTAGATCTTCTTCATCAAACAACTATCAAGAGGAAAACAGTAAAGATAATGGACACTGAAATTAGGCTCCAAGCCAAGGCAAAACCCCTCCAAGGTGAAAACCCAAAAAAAACTCCTCTTCTTATAGAATCTACTTCAAATGAAACAACTAAGACCCAAACCCTAGACTAAGTCTTCCTCCAAGTACTAAGTCAGCCCTTCCAAGTAGATCATATCAACAAGGTTCAGTCTTGCTACAACTAGCTTGTAGATTTAACTTCAACCCCCTACCTTGACGCTGCAACTTTCGCCTTGTAGTTGCTAGAAAAACCTTAACTCTAGCACGAAAAAATTCTTCAAGGGTTTCATCTTTGAGCAGGACAATCAACTAAGTCAAGTTAGCATATGTGAGCTTCCAACAACTTGATACTACAACATGATCTCCTGCAATTTAGACCTACAAATTTGCCCTTCCTTGAAGCTGCAAAAACCCTATTTCTTCACACGTGTGAGAGAGATAGAGCCCAAAAACAAATCTTCAAGACTTCCTCTTGCTTTCTTAATCTTTGTTCTAACCTTCTAGGTCTTCCCAACTCCAGATCAAACTTGTGAGTGAGGCAGTGTCAAATGAGATTGAATCTGCTTCTATTTATACACATCTGAGGGGTTCGAGTACCTTCCTTTAGGTTGACCAATAGCTACTAGGGTCGACTTGTACTTTGGAGGTTTCTAGGACTTTCTAGACTCAAAATAAATACTTTACAAGATACATTTTGCCCGAAAGGGTATTATAATCACGTTGTTGCCTCTCTTGACTCATGACAATAAACCTTTTGACCTAATAAACCATAGAAGCATGAAACCCGTGCTCTAAAATAATAAATTGTCTTTCTTCTTTTGATTGATACATAAGATATACTTATTGACATGAGTGCAATAACAATTATGAAGACCGAAACTAGTTACATTTTCCATCACTCCCTCTTAACTATGGAGGTATTCATAATTGTACACCTAGTACGACATCATTCTCAAACTGAAGAGTTCTCATAAGAAGGTTCAAATTGATAAGCCATATTTAATCATCATCATCATGACCAACATTGTGAACGTTGTAAGGCCTTAACTTTGACAAGATCTTTCATATATAAGAGCATAATGCTGGGAGGTTTTATATGAGATACCATACTACCTCTACAAGGCACATACCCCGTCTGGAGGTTCACTAGGTATGTCCTTTTAGGACTATTCTTATCTTCGATTCCCAGTCAACAAAGAATATCAGTCCTCTATGACCACTCTTGTCTTGGATACCTGTCCAATCCTCAAAGAATGTCAGTCCACTTACTATCTTGGATTTTCTACCCTCAAGGAAGTCACATATGCTTATCCAATCCTCCATCCACCATTCTCTTTCCATGGCCTTCACTCAGACTTACAATCATTAGTCCTAGTGAAGTGCATGACACATGAAGAATAGAATACAAAATGTGGTGTTCCACATCACTCCCTCTCAAACGGAGAGTAGATTCTCATTCCTTCTTGATTAGGAAATGGATCCTTGCTCCTATTCAAGTAGATTCCTTTAATCCCTCATCAAATATATAGGAGATTCTTCTACTTCCTTTCAATTGGGAAGCCATAATCATAAGCTCGCTAGATTGTCTTCATAAATGCATCAGCTAACAATTTTTCTTAGTTGCATGGCTCCCTCTCATCATATTGAGCTTCTTCCTTCTTGGGTATCAAGGAGCCATCTTATTTCTTCAATTTGTGACAAGGTTCGGGCCATGAAATTTGTACATCAGTTTCCTCTAATCATCAATGAAGGAATTATGTTGAGCCTTGTCAACCTTCAAGCTAGTCATAGTTTTTCATGAAAGTGATAATTTTGTATGATCACCAAGTTATCCTCTTTCATTGCTACCTCTCAATCCCAAGGTAATGATATGAACACCTTGACTTCATAACCTTCTAAGGATAGTCAAGATTATATACTCAAATCATTAGTTTGTTGAATTAAGTTCCATATCCATAGTTGAACTTGCCTCAAATGTCATCATACATTCCTGCAATATCCTCCCAGGCAGCAAAACAATATGTCAACTAGATAACCAATATTAAATATTAAATATCAGACTTACCCCATTATGATGGCCCTTCTCATCAAAGCATTGACTTACTTGAGTTGTTTGAGATAAACATCCTTTTGCATGATCCATTTTCGTATGGATTTTTCTTCATACAATTATCAAAGTGCCCATGAATTGAACTTCATTACCAAGCTACAATATCTTCCCTAGAGTTGTTATTACTAACCCCCTCTCTTTTTTCTAAAGAATATATTTGATGTTGATCAATATTGTCTTATGCCATGGAATTTTGAGAGAGTCCTGATCTCCACTCATTCCAAAGTATGTCGAGCTTCTTATTTCGAGTATCGTGCAGCCTTATGGAAGACTTACCAATCACATTCATAGCCAATTCTTCCTTCATGATTCTTGTGGATGTGAATCATGCTTTGGGAAATAATAACTTCATACCTTTGTTTTCATATAATCATCTAGTCATCCTTTGATGAAGTTTGATTCTTACTTGTGGGAGGTTGCAATTGTGGAAAGTGGGCTTTTGGATTGCTAAATAATATGATATTTTTAGTGAGGGTAAATAATATGTATTTTGCAGTAGTGTATCAAATATTGTATAGATTGGGTACATAATTAAATTTAAATTTCATATAATTTAATATATATATAATATATATATTTATATATATTATATAAAATAATTAGTTCATTACTACTAAATATATTTATTTATTCTAAATGAGTGAGAAAGTTTGATATGAACGTAAATTAAAAGATGGGGCGAAAAGCAAGATTGACCAAGTTAATTATAGCAAAGGTCCTTTAAAAAAACTAATTGATATCAATTGGGGTACTTCATGATAGTGGTTGTCGGATTACTTTTCAAGGGTAGTGTTGCTAGTTGTTACAAGTCCATTTAACCATGTTTTAGTGGTAGATGGGGTAATAATGTAGTTAAAACGTTTTATGTTTAGGTATTTTTTTTATCAAGTTTATATAAAATTTGGTCCAATTTTGTTATAACGATAGATTTGAGTTGTTAAGCCTATACACTTCGAGTGCCTTAGGGGTATTCCATGGTGTCAAATCCATTTTTGCATTTAAAAATGCAATTTAAGTAATGAAAAATTAAGATCTTTCCAAAAATTGTGTAATCATATTTTGGTAAAAAAGACCAATATGTAGAAAGTTTGGAGTCCAACATTGGTAATCAAGGCGTTCACATATTTTTCTTTTGCTACAAGTATTTTTGTTATTGCCTATATTCTCGTTAATAGGGATCTATTTTCAAAAATTCATGATCTTCATCTATATTCATTGTCTTCTTCCTCTTGGAAAATGTGATATGGTAACTATTAATTTGATTTCTCATCAATCTTAACAATTGCTTGGGAACTTTGTTTATCTTCTTATGTTTCTTTATTAGATCTTCTTCACCAAAGAATTATAAAGAGAAAAACAGTAAAGATAATCGACACTGAAATTAGGCTCCAAGCGAAGGCAAAACCCCTCCAAGGCGAAAACCAAAAAACTCCTCTTCTTATAGAATCTACTTCAAATGAGACAACCAAGACGCAAACCCTAGACTAAGTCTTCCTCCAAGCACTAAGTCAGCCCTTCTAAGTAGATCAGATCAACAAGGTTCAGTCCCGCTACAACCAGCTTGCAGCTTCAACTTCGACCCCCTACCTTGACCATGCATGCTTGGCCTTGTAGTTGCTACAAAAACCTTAATTCTGGCACGAAAAAAATCTTCAAGGGTTTCTTCTTTGAGCAGGACAATCAACTAGGTCAAGTTAGAATATGCGACCTTCCAACAACTTGATACTACAACATGGTCTCCTACAATTTAGAGCTACAAATTTGGCCTTCCTTGAAGCTGCAGAAACCCTATTTCTTCACACATGTGAGAGAGATAGAGCCCAAAAACAAATCTTCAAGACTTCCTCTTGCTTTCTTAATCTTTGTTCTAACCTTCTAGATATTCCCAACTCCAGATCAAACTTGTGAGTAAGGGAGTGTCAAATGAGATTGAATCTGCTTCTATTTATACACATCTGAGGGGGTTGAGTACCTTCCTTTAGGTTGACCTATAGCTGCTAAGGCCGACTGGTACTTTGGAGGTTTCTAGGACTTTCTGGACTCAAAATAAATACTTTTACAAGATACATCTTGCCCGACAGGGTCTTATAATCACGTTGTTTCCTCTCTTGACTCATGACAATAACCTTATGACCTAATAAACCATAGAAGCATGAAACCCATGCTCTAAAATAATAAATTGTCTTTCTTCTTTTGTTTGATACATAAGATATGCCTATTGACATGAGTACAATAACAATTATGAAGACCGAAACTAGTTACATTTTCCATCACTCCCTCTTAACTATGGAGGTATTCATAATTGTACACCTAGTACAACATCATTCTCCAACTAAAGAGTTCTCATAAGAAGATTCAAATTGATAATCCATCTTTAAGCATCATCATCATGAGCAACATTGTCAACGTTGCAAGGCCTTAACTTTGACAAGATCTTTCATATACAAGAGCATAATGCTAGGAGGTTTTATGTGAGATACCATACTACCTCTACAAGGCACATACCCCATCTGGATGTTCACAAGGTATGTCCTTTTACGATTGTTCTTATCTTGGATTCCTAGTCCTTAAAGAATATCAGTCCTCTAAGACCACTCTTGTCTTGGATACCTGTCCAACCCTCAAAGAATGTCAGTCCACTTATTATCTTGGATTTTCTATCCTCGGGGAAGTCACATATGCTTATCCCATCCTCCACCCACCACTCCTCATTCCATGGCCTTCACTCTAACTTACAGTTGTTAGTCCTAGTGAAGTGCATGACACATGAAGAATATAATACAAAATGTGGTGTTCAACATCACTCCCTCTCAAACAGAGAGTAGATCCTCATTCCTTCTTGATTAGGAAATGGATCCTTGCTCCTATTCAAAATAGAACAACATCGTTTATAGATCCAACAATCGCGAAGAACATAACTCCCAAGATGAATTCCGTAATGTCAATGAACAAGTGCACATCACAAAGGCTCTGTAATTAAACAGTAACATATTCTGTAAAGTCTAGCAGTATTATATCAACACTTAAAAGAACAGTGATACGATGCAGATTCAATACAATAGTTCTCTCATTAGAAACCTTAATAAATTAAACATTACAGAGCATGTGATGTAAACTTACAAAACACATCAGACTACCAAATAACGTCGATAAGCAAACCACGCATAAACCAAACGTAATAGTACAGGAGCAAGTGTCCTCTAGGGCTTGGCCCTTAGCCTCCAGGGGTACACCGCTTGAAGTTATTCCAGACTCAGAGATGAAATAGCAACCAAGTCTATATTAATGCATAAAGCAGAATTACAATAGATCAGTTCTTAACGAGATTCGATGATCAAAGTTTTGATCTTAAAGGAAATTACATAAAACATAACAGATTCTAACTCCCCTCGAGCTAACAGTGCTGCCCCTTTTTTAATGGTGAAGGCGAAGATATCTAGGTGCATAAATAGTTAAAGCAGCGATCCCTCGGGATCAAGGATCCGAGGGATTCGTCGAATTGTTAGTCCTCAGTCATCTCTTTTCTTTCCTGCGCCGAGATGATATCTCCACTTCCTTTCCAGCGCTGATTCGCTTTGATTTGTTTTGACTTGTTTGCATACGGTTCCCCATCAAAGGGACAACGGTTAACCCGTCCTTGTCCTTTCCTTTGGAACAACAGTTTCTCGTTTTTCCTTCTTTCTGCATAAGGAAATGACAATTGTTAGTGGTTTCGTCTTGCATATTAATCTCACAGGTTTTATTACAATTCCTTATTGTTTTCCTAGTTCATGATGCAAAAGGTTGTAAGTTCTAATGAAAAGATGCTGAAATAATTACCAAAAACATACCTTCTTTAGTACTCCACACACCCCCCTGCTTACCCTTTTTCATGCCCTCATGAAAACATTGCAGTTGCCATGTAAGGCAGTGAGTGAGTAGGCTAGAGATGGAATCTCATGTGAATACCTACAGCCATGATGCATAACTAGGTGTTCAAAGAAATGGCCTGTCTGACCCTCAAGCATCTCATACAGGGCTTGGTATCCGGGTGCAGGGTGCCAAATAATTAGACTCCGGAACCTATATCCTAACCAGGATGGCCGTGCCCTCAAAATGACTTCGCCATAGAGGTTGAGTAGAGAGAACTTGTGCGGGATACCACGTGTCATTGTTCCAACCTTCGGCCCTAAAATTGATACACAGGAAACTATGGTCCATGCAATTTTAGAAACTTTTTATGTAATTCAAATCTGATGTTTGAAAATAAAGTTATGACGATTTTCCCTAGGTCACTTGTTTGAGGTTGAATTTTAGAGCATGCATAAACCCTAACTTCTTCGGATCATATCTTAGAAAATATAGTGAAAAAAATCTAAATTTTTTACACAAAGTTCACCAAGATTTTGGCTCTACGTGGATGCAATTTCAACTTCTGGATCCTTGTAGAAAAAAATTATAGAAAAATTTTGAAGATGACCTGTTTGAAGCGGCGAAACCCTGGGATCCAAAGCTCTGGTGCCAAATGTTATCCAACCAAATCATAAAATAGAAGAAATAATAGATAAACGACTAGAAAATTAGCCTCTTCGAAGGGGAGACCTCCTTTGCATCACATAAATGAACAATTATTGGATGATACAATTGGCAAGACCTCCTTGGTATATAGGAGTCTAAGGGATCACAATATAATCAGAACCTACATAACAATAGTAACGCAAGTGCACAATAATAAAAATAAGGGGGCTACACTAACAATAACAATAAGGAGGCTACACTAGTAGTATAGGGACCTAATGTTACTAAATCTATGAGAAGAAGTAGGATCTCTTGCAACCCCACCATTTTGCAAGGCCTGTTGTTGCTATTGTACCAAGGGCGAGTCCTTAGAAGCGTCTCCATTGGCAATGTCTACAGGAACAACATAAAAACGAGGCCGCGAAACCCTAATCCCATGAAATCCTTTTCCATTTCCCCTATTGTTGCTAGCAACAACAAGAATTCAACTATCACTGGCACACCTCCTTCTTCTTTGAATTCACATGTCAATACCCTTGTTGCAGATGGAACTGTTGTGTCTCGAAGTTGTTTACCAACATTGTAGCTCTCGACTACAGATCAATAGACAACATGGATCAACAAATCCATATAAACCATGAGCTTCTCATTTTTGGACATTTTCTAAACTCCAGTTCATGCTACATATCATCCTCTTATTTTTTCGTAATCGACATGAAATGGGGGTAAAGTTTGCCCATCTATTTGCCTTCCTCGACCCCCTTTATGTTTATGGTGGAAGTGGAGTTTGTGCTACAACTTTTACTCTGTTTAACAAATGCAAGCATTCAGTATGGCCAAATATCCATCCTAGCATCGACAGACCCGTGCTTGCCAATGGCAGGTTCCATTTAAGGCCTTTACAAACTGTGTCTATCATTCCCCCCTTGAGATTGTCGGGACAAATAAGGGGTCACCACAATTTCTCCTTAGATAGTAACAGAAAGGGCCTTTGTGCCATTGGTAATTGTGGAGGTCAACTCCAATGCAACAATGTCGGAGGTATGCCACTGACCATGCTGGTCGAGTTCACCCTAGGCTCTCATGACTTCTACGGTGTGATCCTAGTAGATGTCTACAATCTTCCCATTGCCATAGCTCCCTGTAGAGGCATTAGGAAATGCACATATGTTGGGTGCATCAATGACTTGAACGTGAATTGTTTGCCTTCAGTTCAGGTGAAGAATGAGCAAGTGTGTGTCATGGCTTATAAGAGTGCTTGCTTTGCTTTTATCACACCTCAATATTGTTGCACATGTTCCTATGTAAATCCCTAGACGTGCATACCCACTAGTTTCTCTTGTCTATTTAAGAATGTGTGTCCCATAGCTTACAATTATGCCTATGATGATTTGAAATCTTGGTCACATGCTATGGGGTTGACTATCTCATCACCTTCTAACCTCATTGACAACAACGTTGCAAATTCTTTACACTTTTGAACATTTAAGAGTAGTTATTTGGGTATTTAAGACGACGACTGATTAAGAAACTATAATTGTAATTTTTTATCACTGTTCACTTTTGGGCATTTGCAAAGCAGTTATTTGGGCATTTGAGATCACATTAGTTACTTAAAGTGTAGGTAGTCGTATTTTGTGATCACTTTTCACTTTATGCACTTAAAGAATAGGTAGTTGTATTTGGTGATCACTTTTCACTTTGGGCACTTAAGAGCAACTATTTTTGATTTAAGATCATTGTTGCCCTATTTTGTGATCACTTTTCACTTTGGCACTTAAAGCATAGGTAATTGTATTTTGTGATCACTTTTCACTTTGGGAACTTAAGAGAAACTATTTGGGATTTAAGATCATAGCTGCCATGAAAGTGTAGTTGCAATGTGTAGATTTATGGGTTTTGTGCAGGCATAGGCATGGCTTATGTTGATATTATTAGTGAATTTGTATGTATTTCAAGTATAATGCAACCAATTTTATAGTAATCCTAGGTGCAAGCTATATTTAAATCTCTCTTAAAAACTCCTGGTCATGCTCGTTTGGCGATTTGATTAGCAGTTCGAATCTCGTTGGGGATACGCTTACAGATCTATTGTAGAAGTTGTAACAACAACATAAATTGGCCTCTTTGTCCGGGGAAGGTTCCAATAGTAATAATTTCAACACTATAGTGGCATGGAACGGTAACAACTAGAGTAGTCATATTCATAATAGTTACAGTAATGCATTTTTGTTGCATTGGCAAACAAATAATAATACCATGATGCACTTTGATTCACAAATACGTAACTTAATTGGCCAAACAAGTAGCAATTTTACTCCCTAATAAAATCAGTTGAGCTCGCACCCTATGTATCTTGCTGGCTAATTGAATAATATGTATTTTGCAGTAGTGTATCAGATATCTCATAGATTGGGTAAACCATTAAATTTAAATTTCATATAACTTAATATAAATAAAAATATTTAATTCACTATTACTAAATATATTTATTTATTCTAAGTGAGCCACAAAGTTTGATATGAACATAAATTAAAAGATGGGGTAAAAATCAAGATGGCCCAAGTTAATTATAGCAAAGGTCTTTTCAAAAAACTAATTGATATCAATTAATCTCCTTCATGATAGTGGTTGTTGGATTACTTTTTAAGGGTAGTGTTGCTAGTTGTTACAAGTCCATTTCACCATTTGTTACAAGTCCATTTCACCATGTTTTTGTGGTAGATGGGGGCAATAATGTAGTTAAAACGTTTTATGTTTAGATATTTTTTGTGTATTTTTTTTATCAAGTTTATATAAAATTTGGTCCAATTTTGTTATAATGATAGGTTTGAGTTGTTAAGTCTATACGCTTCGAGTGCCTTAGGGGTATTCCATGGTGTCGAATCCATTTTTGCATTTAAAAATACAATTTAAGTAATGAAAAATTGAGATCTTTCCAAAAATTGTATCATCATATTTTGGTAAAAAAGACCAATATGTAGAAAGTTTAGAGTCCAACATTGGTAATCAAGGCCTTCACATATTTTTCTTTTGCTACAAGTATTTTTGTTATTGCCCATATTCTCGTTAATAGGGATCTATTTTCAAAAATTCATGATCTTCATCTATATTCATTGTCTTCTTCCTCTTGGAGAATGTGATACGATAACTATTAATTTGATTTCTCATCAATCTTAACAATTGCTTGGGAACTTTGTTTATCTTCTTATGTTTATTTATTAAATCTTCTTCACCAAATAATTATAAAGAGAAAAACAGTAAAATAATCGACACTGAAATTAAGCTCCAAGCCAAGGCAAAACCCCTCCAAGGCAAAAACAAAAAAAACTCCTCTTCTTATAGAATCTACTTCAAATGAGACAACCAAGACCCAAACCCTAGACTAAGTCTTCCTCCAAGCTCTAAGTCAGCCCTTCCAAGTAGATTAGATCAACAAGGTTCAGTCTCGCTACAACCAGCTTGCAACTTCAACTTCGACCCCCTACCTTGACCATGCATGTTTGGCCTTGTAGTTGCTACAAAAACCTTAATTCTGGCACGAAAAAAATCTTCAAGGGTTTCTTCTTTGAGTAGGACAATCAACTAGGTCAAGTTAGAATATGCGACCTTCCAACAACTTGATACTACAACATGATCTCCTGCAATTTAGACCTATAAATTTGGCCTTCCTTGAAGCTGCAAAAACCCTATTTCTTCACACGTGTGAGAGAGACAGAGCCCAAAAACATATCTTCAAGACTTCCGCTTACTTTCTTAATCTTTTTTCTAACCTTCTAGGTCTTCCCAACTCCATATCAAACTTGAGAGTGAGGGAGTGTCAGATGAGATTGAATCTGCTTCTATTTATACACATATGAGAGGTTCGAGTACCTTCCTTTAGGTTGACCTATAGCTACTAGGGTCGACTTGTACTTTGGAGGTATCTAGGACTTTCTGACTCAAAATAAATACTTTTACAAGATACATCTTGCCCTGAAGAGTCTTATAATCACGTTGTTGCCTCTCTTGACTCATGACAATAAACCTTATGACCTAATAAACCATAGAAGCATGAAACCCGTGCTCTAAAATAATAAATTGTCTTTCTTCTTTTACTTGATACATAAGATATACCTATTGACATGAGTACAATAACAATGATGAAGGCTGAAACTAGTTACATTTTCCATCACTCCCTCTTAACTATGGAGGTATTCATAATTGTACACCTAGTACAACATCATTCTCAAACTGAAGAGTTCTCATAAGAAGATTCAGATTGATAAGCCATCTTTAAGCATCATCATCATGACCAACATTGTCAACGTTGTAAGGCCATCTTTAGTTTTTAGTTTTAGTTTTTTAGTTTTTAATTTTTTGTATTTTTTGTTTGTTTGTTTGTTTGTTTTTTTTTTCAAATTGGTTGTCGTTAGCTATTTTTTTTTTGTGAATCATAAATACTTTGTTTTTACATTCAATTTACTCATTACTGCTTTAGTTTTTACATAATTGAATGCTTATATAAAATAATATAAAAACACAAAAATATTTCGTTTATGAGTTGTTTGTTTGAATGCTTTCAGAGCTTAGTCTAAGATTTATTTTAAATTTTGAATTAACTCTCATTATGACTATGTACACTAGTAATTTGTAAATATTAGCCATTCACTGATTTTCAAGTTGCTTTGTTTTAAATTCCACTGTTGGTAGGATAATGAGTTAAATTATTAAAATCAAGTCCTTTGCTGATTCGATAGCATAAACTTTCAATTTTGCAAAAGTAGCTTAGACTTTCAATCTTGCAAATTAGATTAGACTTTCAATTCTGCAAGGTAACATAAAATTTTAATTGTCTCGATTAGTACAATATTTCCATCCCGCTCAGTTAGAATAATTTTTTAATTTCAACAGTGATTTCAATTCTTAAGTTAACGTGCTTTAATTTCAGTTTAGCTGGTTGATCTTATGAAAAGAACATGTGTGTGACATAACAAGAGTTAGTCTTGAGTAGTTGAACTATAAATGTTGCCTTTGAATTTAAAATCCTTAGTAAAAAGTAAACCTCCTAGCATATATAGTGTACATACACTTCACAAGTACACGAAGCTTGGTTTAACAATTTAATGAAGTCATTTAACTAACAATTAAATTAAACAACATTTTTGGCATAGTTGTCGGGGAAGTGTATATAGGACTTTATTTTTTATTTGCATATCATACTAGATGCATTCAATTTCTGAATGTATGATTAAAATCATATTAAAATAATCCATAATGCATGTATAGAGAACGAGATTCCAGGAGTAGATTTGTAAGTAGAGGAAGAGGACGTAGTTCAATTCCAACATCACCAACCACCCGCACTAGACCACATACTACCACACCATCCACCGCCACTCACATCACATCCATCGCAGAGACATGGACTTCCTGAAGTACCTAGGTTTTAAATTTAGCCTAGGGATTCACCAATCTCATCTACATACGTTGTAGTTGAAGAACCTACATCCCCTATTAAAGGATTCATATTCTTTCTTCAACATGCAAACAACTCTTAGGATGAGAGTTGGAAGTACGTAGGGAAGAAGAAGAGGAAATTTGATTTGACATACCATTAGTAGAAGAACCAAAGGAACAAGTAGACAACCTTATTTTTGAATCTAATATTAGCTCTAAGGAATCTATAATGGCAAGAGAGGGAGAAGGAGAAGTACACAATGAAGAGGAAAGACCAAGGATTAGTGGAGGAAGAGGTAATAGATGAATTCGAGGTGGTAGAAGTCAAAGGGGAGATAATAGAGACTTCCATGAGGATGATTCTTTTGGATTCCCTATTTTAGATACAAATACCACCACTACCATGAAAAATATCTCACCATATATCCTTCCTAATTTCATGGGTTAATAACTAAGGATCCAGAGACATTTCTTTTTGAGTTTGAAGTATTATGCAGATCATATGATTATCTACTTGATACTAAAAAATTGAAAATTATTCAAGCCACCCTAAAAGATGGAGCTTTTAAATGGTTCATGTGTCTAGGAACACACTCTATTAGAATATGGGATGATATGAAAATAATATTCCTTGAAAATATAAATATTATTGTATGCATTGTAACCTTAAAGATGAAGTCTTTAAGATGGTTCAAAAAGAGGATGAAAACCTTGCAGATCTGGTGAAGAGGTTTTCCTACAATACAAAAAGGGCTAAAATGCACAATTTACATGAAAAGACATTAAAAACTCTTTTTTTTCCTAAAATCCATAAGGGGTGAGTGGACTGATCTTCTTAATTTAATGAGCAAAGGAGATGTTCCTAAGTTATCATTCAACAAAATTTTTTATTTGTGTAAACACATTGCAAGAGGTAAGGAAAAATGTGGTAAGAACTCAAGAGATCCAATCATGTTTGGAGTAATAAAACCTGCATCTAGAATAGTGAATAGAGCATAATTAGGAAACTTGCTTGATAACTTTAAAACAAATATCCAGGGAAATCTTAGTGAAAATTGGATACTTTAAGGATACAAACAAGCATAAAATTTAGAATGTTTCATTATCCATTTTTCGTCCCAGGTATAGGAAAAAGCATGCTTTGCGAGAATGTCCTCTCAATAGTGTTTAAATATGTGTTATATGTGCAGAAAATCATGATACAAAAAAATGTCCCTCAATACATGGGGTTAAGGTTGTTTTCGAAGTTGAAGCTGGAACAAGTCGAGTTGAATCACTTTGCTTTATTGCTCCCAAGAGACCTTGGCAGCCTTGACAAACAGGTATGGTACAAGACTCAAATGTGCAATATCAATCATATGCACAACCACAAAGTAATTTGAATGCACCTATGCCTTGGAAAAATTGGCCACCTCAACCCCAAAATCCATCTTGGTCATAGGGTTGGAAAAGTTCGGGAATCCTCAGTATCCTCAATTTCAACAGCCATACCCTCAATACTAACCTCAATACTATCCTTCTCAACCTTCACAAACCACTCAACCACAATTCCAACCCCAATTGACTTCGAGTCAACCACTTCCCTTACCATCCACTCCATTTCCTAAAAAATCTAATCAACTATCGGCTCAACCATTTCCAAATCCGAATAATAAAACCCCTCAACAACCCATCTATAATGTTGAGGGTCAAAATTTTCAGGCTTTTATGGTAACTCCTCTAGGTCTAAATGATGTCCAACTTAGATCTGGTAGAGTCTTGCAAATGAAATCACTACCAATTGTCATCCAAGAGTATAAGGAGGATAATGTTCTTGAAAAAGAGACATCTCTTGATCAAGAAAAGACTCATCCCAAGGAAGATGTTCCTACACAATTAGGTGACAACCAAATAAAATCAACTCCTACAATTCCTCTACTAGAGCAACCTTTTGTTTCCTTACAAAGTCCCCCTTTTCCATAAAGGCTTCAAACTTATAAGGGAATAGAAAAGAAAATCATTATACCTAAATACAATATGCTAGATGAATTGAAAAACATTTGTATAAAAATTCATTTACTTCAAGATATAAAGGAAATACTCATATTTGCAAGAACAATAAAGGAGTTGTGCATTAAAAACCCAACAAGAAAAAGAAAAGACATTAAAAAGATTCAGTTGGTAGGAAACCAATAGTTCAAAAATATTTAGATCCAGGTAGCCCTATTGTAAAAATTCACATCAATGGTATTGAGATTCCAAACACCTTGATTGATGTAGGAGCTACAATTAATATCACGAGTAAACAAACTATGGAACAATTGAAGCTTTCTAATCTCCAACTTACCCCAACTTTATTACAACTGGCAGATAGATCTATTATTAAACCTGATGGTACATTGAAGATGTATCTGTATCTTTAGATTAATGGGAATATCCTGTTGATTTTGTGATTTTAACTCCCAAGAATAATATAGGAGGTCATCCATTGATCCTTAGTAGACCTTGGTTAGCTATAACTGATGCATTCATAAGTTGTAGATATGGTGATATGTACATTTGTTATGGCAGTTATACTAAGAGATTCACATTATATATGCCTGTAAAAACAATAACTCAAATATAAAGTGAAGTACAGATTGATGATGATAATGAAGACTTTGAGAATATTCAACATTTATTTACTCTTTCACAAATTGACGAGGAAGATCAATTGATACATTTGATGAATAATAATGATTCTTCTTCATATTGTGAACAAGATCAAAGTTTTCACGAGAAATGTAATATTGAATGTTTATCATCTCGACAGTCTAAAGTAGCTTTACATTCTATGGAAAGGTTTGGAAATTCTTTAGTAGTAATTTTTCAGGTAAAATATTAAACATTAATAATAATTTGGAAGAATTTCAAAAGAAACAATTGATAAAAATGCTACAAAACATTCTTCTGCATATGCATGGGAATATATTGACATGAAGGGAAGTGAATATAATACATGTATGCATCACATTTACATTCAAGAAAATGCCAAACCAATGAGATAACCTCATAGAAGGATGAACCCCAATCTGAGACAAATTGTTAAGGAGGAATTACAAAAATTGCTTAATGTGAATTTCATTTACATATTAGATAGTCAATGGGTCTCACCTTTAGTAATTATTCTTAAGAATAATGGAAAGTGGAGAGTGTGCATTGTTTATAGAGAACTAAATAATGTCACTTTAAAGATCATTTTCCACTACCTTCCATCGATCAAGTATTGGATACTTTAGCATAGAAGAACTAATTTTCATTTATTGATGGTTTTAGTGGATATAACCAAATTCAACTGGCACTAAAAGACCAAGATAAACAATTTTTACATGTCCATGGGGTACGTATGCTTACCGAGTACTTCCTTTTGAGTTATGTAATGCACCGGCAACATTCTAAAGATTAGTTCTAGGTATCTTTTCTGACTTGATTCATGATTGTGTAGAAGTTTACATGGATTATTTCCTTGTTTGTGGAAACACTTTTGAAGAAGCTCTTGAAAAATTAGAAAAAAATTCTCATTAGATGCAAAGAAGCAAATTTCTCATTAAGTTATGAAAAATGTTTTATGATGTTTAACGAGGGAATTGTTTTGGGGCATCACATTTTAGGTGTTGGAATCAATGTGCATGCATCTAAGGTATAGGTAATATCTAAAATTTCAGTTCCTACTTGTCAAAGATATGTTAGAAATTTTCTTGGTTTTACAGGGTATTATAGAAGATTCATAGAAAACTTCACAAAAAGAGTTTCTTCACTCTTTAAACTTCTAACAAAATATTGTGACTTTGTGTAAAATTTTGACTGCCCAAAAGACATTTGAATCATTAAAACATAAAATCATTTAAGCACCAATCTTGAGAGGGACTAATTGGTCTCTCTTATTTCATATCTCAATTTATGCTTCAAATACAACTTTAGGGGTTGTATTGGGACAGAAAGGCTTAACTCCTTATGCTATTTATTATACAAGTAAAAATTTGACTCCTACAGAGTTAAATTTCATAGTAATAGAAAAGGAGTTTTTAGTTGTTGTTAATGCCATTAATAAGTTTTGACATTATATTATTGGTTATGAAACTTTTATTCATACAGATCATTTTGCTATTATATATTTAATGAATAAACCAATTACTAATGGTAGGATTGCTAGATGGTTATTATTATTATAGGAATTCAATATTACCATCCTAGATAGGCCGAGAAAGGAAAACACAATAGCTAATTTCCTTTCGAGAATGCAAAATGATAATATTGATACCCCTGTAAAGGTTATTTTCCTGGCAAATATATTTTTGCAATATCTACTAAAACTCCTTGGTTTGTACATATTGTTAACTATTTGGCTACAGGAAAGTTTCCTCCACAGTTATCAGCCAAATAAAGACAAAACCTTATCAAGACCAGTGCATCCTACTCATGGATAGAGAGAAGATTGTACCAATTGTACGTGATTTGATTATGCAGATATGTGTTCGAGAGGATGAAGTACTAAAGATATTAAAAGATTTCCATGATGAACCGTGTGGTGGACACTTCACTGATAAAAGAATTGCAGACAAAGTGGTTCTTTCGGGATATTTTTGGCCTTCTCTTTTCAGAGATGCCAAAGGATATGACAAAATATGTGATAGTTGTCAAAGAATAGGAAAACCGATTACATCATGTGAAATGCCTCTACAACCTCAGTTACTAATAGAGCCTTTTGAAAAATGGGCTCTAGATTTTGTTGGTCCAATCAACCCTCCATCTAAACAAAAGAGGTATATTCTTATTTGTACAAATTATGTTACAAATGGGTAGAAGCTAAGACACTTCCTTTTGCTACTGAAAAATGTTGTGGTTACATTTCTTTTTAGGATATTTTCACTTGTTTTGGTGTCCCAAGGGGAACTGTGACAAATCAAGGTGCTCAATTCACATTTAAGTTGGTGCAGAAAATTATGGAGCAATACAAGATCAAACATAAAAAATATACTCCATATCATCCACAAGCTAATGGGAAAGTGGAATCTACCAACTCGATCACCATCAAACGATTCCAATCCATTTTCAATTTTTCCATCTACCCTTGTCGAAACAAGAAATTCAAGAGCAAAACTTCCTTGTTGCCATTGGTGTCATTGTTCGGTATGATCCTAATGGGGTTAAATTTCTTCATGCATACCGTCGAGTTCGAGATCAATTGTAGAAAGGAGGGTGGCTTAGTTTCTTTGAAAAATTCGATGGGTACGAGGTTGAAATAACCAAGGAATTTGCTCGTGCTTTTGGAAATGTAGAAGCCAAGATTGGGAACATAAAGTTGATAATTACAGAGTCTTTCGTAGCAGAGGCGATGGACTTGCCTATGAATGGCAAAACCTGGTTTAAAAATCAAAAGATCAAAGACAAGGAATGGAAAATATTCCTCCATAATCCAGGTATAGATACTTCAATCTTAAAGAAAGGAATACCAGTAATTGCCCTTAAATCCAAATGAAGGAATCTTTTGCATTAAGAGTCGACTCTTAATGCACTTCATTAGAGGAAATTAGTTAAACCTACAGTATTATCTGATGTGTAGCCTTAGAAAAATGGCCTCTAGTATACAAAGAGACTCAAGGGATATTGCCAAGGCTCTATACCACCATGTGTTAGTGAAAATTCTTGTAGAATATCACCTAAGAACCATTGGAGATAATTGGAAAAGTTTCCTAGTTACAAAGCATTTCATAGAGGCACCTAAAGAGGAAGAATTGAAAAAGACTAAGAGGAGTCGATGAAAGCAATTATAATCCCTAACCTTGAACCTATCATTGAAGAAGAGGGTTTGACCATTAATGAACCAATGGAGATAGAAATTCCACTGGATGAGACAGAGGATGACATGCCCCTTAGCTAGTTTTTACAAAAAGATAAACATAAAAATGATAAAAAAAAAATATTTGAAGAAAGAAATCCAGTCAAAATACCAAGCAATCATAAACAAGAAGGGCATAAACAAATAAGAAGAAAAGAAAAATGCAGAAAAGAGGCAACAAAAAGAGAACTATACAAGAAATAATAGAGCCAGAACAAAAATTAAGAAGAGGCAAATGGATTTCCACGTGCTCAAATGAACAAGCATGGCAAGAACCTCCAATGACTGTTAATCTTGATGAATAAGACCATGTTGATATAGGGGTAGCAACAAAATCTCCATTTCATCAAAGTCCAAGTCAAACAAAAAAGACTCCTTTAGTTGATCTTGTTCAACAAGGGATTTATGATTACTTTGATACATTATAGCAAAGGGCGCAAAATAAGGTAAAATCTCCTTCACAAACTCAATATTATGAATATCATTTTACATGATAAAGTTCCTTTGAACAATCTAGAAACCAATACCACTCGTGAAGTAGAGAAAGAAAATGTTAATGCTTTAAAACAAGACATCTATAAATTATAAGTATTGGAAAAAAAATAAAATAAGAGAATGAAACAGTAAAGACACAATGAAATCTTGAAATCTCAAAATGATACCATATTATTAAGGATGTGTTATTGGTATACAAAGAACAAGAAAATTAAGACAAATAACAGGGGTCTCAGATAGAAAGTTAAACCATTACAATTAAGACTTTTGATGAGGAAGTCAAGGTGGTCACTCAAAGTACAGAGCAGGGCAACAAAAGAAAATTTGGATGTCTCAATCCAATCGTTAAAAGCAATTCAATAACAAGACATTTCTCCAGTTTCAAGTTTTGGTGCATGAGGACATGCAACAATCTCAACATGGGGGAATGTTGAGGTCCTGAATTGTCTTCTTTTTTACACCCCTTTTATTGCCATCTCCATCTTTTTCATGTATATTTTTTCTACATTTCCAAGCTATAAGGTCATTTAGGACATGCTCAAACATAATAAAAGGTATCATTCATTCATAGCTTATAATATATAGTTTCTTTGTGAAATTTAATTAAAACATCTCTATGGCTACCAAAATGTACAAATTTCGTAGCTAATCAGTCTTTCTGAAGCCCATCCCATGGTTAGACAGGTTACTGCGAGCTTGAAGGAGAAAAAAATACATGGATGTCGAGTATATGGACATCCAACTATCACACCTACCTGGAAAATCACATAGCTCGAGAATTTTCATGGTCAAACTAGAAGTCAACTCTGGTTATATCAGTGTATCCTTGCGCACAATTTGAAGGCAGGTCGTTTCATCACCAGGCAAGCGTGGAATCAAGTGAGCGAGAATTTGATTTCAAGGGGATGATGTGTTTTTAAAAATCCTTCTGATGATTTTCTCTTCTTGTAGAAAATCATGAGAATTTGATGACCTATTCCAATTCAAATATTTAGTTGTCAATCAACGAACTTACCTTTTGACGTTTATTTCTTTAGTTGTTAAGGATTAGAGACATTATAAATATTGCCTTGATTTGGAAGGCGGGGGTATTATTAAGAGATCTAAGTCTCTAATTATGGCTATTAAGACTCTGTTTTTATAAATACAAGTACTTTGTTCCTATTGTACTCTAATGTGCTGGTGATATATTTGTTGATCTGAGTTCCTTTGATTTTGTGCTCAATAGGAGGCCCCCCTGAAGAGTTGTAAGCTAGCATAGACATTTAAGTTTTAGTTATTTTATTGAAGTTATTTCAACTTGGTTGTAGTTAGCTAGATGTTTTGTGAATCATAAATTCTATGTTCTTACATTTAGTTTACTCATTACTGCTTTGATTGTTAAAGGATTGAGTGCTCAAATAAAACCAAAAACACAAAAATATTTCTTTCATCAATTGTTTGTTTGGATGCTTTCATAACTTAGTCTTAGATTTATTTTCATGATTGAATTAACTCTCATTAAGACTGTGCACACCATTAATTTGTAAATGTTAGCTATTCACTAATTTTTCAAGTTGTTTTGTTTTAAATTCCATTGTTGGTAGGATAGTGTGTTAAATTATTAAAATCAAGTCCTTTGCTTATTCAATAGCATAGACTTTCAATTCTGCAAGTTAGCAGAATTTTAGTTCTATCCATTAGTATAGTATGTCCATTATGCTTAATTAGAATAAATTGTTAATTTCAATAGTCATTTCAATTCTTAGATTAATGTGCTTTCATTTTAGTTTAGTTGGTTGATATTACGAAAATAACATTTGTGTGACTTAAATGTAGTTAGTCTTGAGTAGTTGAACTTTACACGTTGCCTTTGAATTTTAAATCCTTAGTAAAAAATAAACCTCCTAGCATATATAGTGCACATACACTTCACAAGTACATGAATCGTGGGTTGAAAATATAATGAAGTAATTTAGCTAACAATTAAATTACCTAACAAAACCCCTCCAAGTGGATAACCCATAAAAACTCTTCTCTTCTTATAGTATCTGCTTCAAATGAGACAACCAAAACCCAAACCCTAGACTAAGTCCTCCTCTAAGTACCGATTCAGCCCTTCAACAATCCCTTCCAAGCAGATCAAATCAACAAGGCTTAGTCTTGCTTCAACTAGCTTCTAGCTTCAAATTTGACCCTGCAACTTTGGCCTTCTAGTTTTTGCAGAAATCCTAATTTTGACACGAAACAATTCTTCAAGGGTTTCTTCTTTAAGAAGGACAATCAACTAGGTAAAATTAGAATATGTGACCTTCCAACAACTTGATACTGCAAAACAATCTCCTACAATTCAAACCTGCAATTTTGACCTTCCTTGAAGCTGCAAAAACCCTAATTCTTCACACGTGTAAGAGAGATAGAGCCCAAAAACAAATCTCCAATACTTCTTCTTGCTTTCTTGATCTTCATTTTAGCCTTCTAGGTCTTCCCAACTTCAAATCAAACTATTTCTTGAGAGATCAAACTTGTGAGTGAGTGAGTGTCAAATGAGGTCGAATCTACTTCTATTTGTAAACATCTAAGGGGTTTTAAGTACCTTACTTTAGGCTGACTTGTAGCTTCCATGGCCGACTTGTACTTTGGAGGTTTCTAGGACTTTCTAGACTCAAAATAAATACTTTTACAAGATACATCTTGCCCAGAAGGGTCTTATAATCATGATGTTGACTCTCTTGACTCATGACAATAAACCTTATGACCTAAAAAACCCTAGAAGCATGAAGAAGATGCTTTTACCTAGAAGACCATCAATAAGAAGCATGAAACCCATGCTCTAAAATAATATTTTTTTTCTTTCTTCTTTTGTTTGTTACATAAGATATACATATTGACATGAGTATAATAACAATTATGAAGATCGAAACTAGTTACATTTTCCAACACTTCCCTCATTGTTCATGTTATGTTATTTTTCCATGCCCATTTGGTTGTCCCCTCTTTAATCTTAGGCTCAATCAACTTTGTGATCTATCATCATCTATTTTAACAAACAATTTTTTTATTTTCAAAGAAGACCCTGTAGGGAAACATAAGGGATGTTTCTCCACATTCATTGATGGCATTCCTAGTAATCTCATCAGCATAGACTAGTGCATCTAACGCAGGGGATTCAAAACCAATAACTTTATTGGCATGAAACTAGCCAAATACTTGTCAACATAAATCCCAATTGATTGAGCTAACCCCTTGGGCTTATATTCTCCACCAATTCAACTAAAAATACACAAAAATCCTTAAAACAAGGCACTTATGACACTCATGATTTGACTAAGTTCTCCACTCCACTACACTCAAGCCATGTGGTCTTCCACTCTTAATGTTGAAAATGCAACAAGATGATGGAGTTTAGTGAAAAGAAGTCGCCTTCACTAAGTAGACTCGTAGGCTATTTTTGGCGCAAAGTCTATTTTTAGACTATGTCTATTTTTAGACATATGGATCATGGTATATGAGTTGCAGGATTCTATTTATGGATGATTGGTCATGTTGGTAAAAATATATGGACCTCTATTATTAGACATATGGGCGGAGTCTATTTTTAGACTGCCAGCATAAAAATAGAACAATCGAATATTATTAGCTCTTAATAATATTTGGACTATAAACATTATCTTATTCTCTTGCAGCACTTCAGTTCGAGCTACGGATGTGGCACATGCAACTGCCAGAAGGAAATACGCTTTTCTTATGGGTTACTTGAGCTATTGCATGAAGGGCTTCAGTTAGAACTTCAGTGATTGAGTTCTGTGGAGTTGATTGAGGAGTTGATGGAGTTGTGTTCAGTTTGACTTAGTTGAACTAGTTGTATTTAGTCTAATTGATCAATAGACTAAG
>APFE031045154.1:9110-44171 GCA_000404065.3 Pinus taeda
GGGCTTTGAGATGTGGATGGAGAACTAGGGGAATTAGGGGTGGAGCGAAAAAGAACCTTGATTGGAGTGGAGATGGGGTTTGGGTGAACTGTCTCTGGACATAAGTCAGCAAGCTTATCTGGCCCTTGCTGCTTCTTGATAAATTTAGGGATTGTATTAGGATTTTCAAAGACAGTAGGTGGGTTTGGGTCAGGATTTGCCCTAGTGTACCGAAGATTCTTCTTGGAAGCCAGTTTCTGAGCTAGTCTTTTTGAGTTTTTTTTTGGAAAATTTGTATCTTGCAAGGACTGGACAAGACTTTGAAAAAGGCTATATATATCTTAAAACGAGTATGAATATTAACTGAATCAACTCTTCCCTGAGGCTGTTAGTGTTGGTACAAATACAACTTTGAAGGCTTCTTGACTGATATTCAGGTTTCAAGTGTAACTTTAGCAGATATATAGTTTTTTCTAAATCCTGAAGAGCTCCCCAGCGGAGTCGCCATTTATGTTAACACCCAGGTTGTTCCCTATGACTCCCAAGGGAATACGGTCGGGGTAACCACTAACCAGTCTTTGGATTACAACTTCTAGCCCAGCTGTAATCAGAGAGGGCTCTCTCTTTAAAGTTTGTCTCTGTTCTGTGAAGATATTAGGCTAGTTATGAAATATAGGTTTTTGGTTTGTGTTTGGTTGGAAGGATGTCTTTATGTACTTAAAGTGGAGATCTGCAGATAAAGTTAGTCCATTGGGCAATGGAGTCTGTGGCTACTGGTTTGTTGAAATCTTGAGTTTGAGCAGCTGGAGTTACAGGGACATTTAGATATTTCATGAAACAAACTTGAATTTATGATGATGGAATGTAAACAACCAGTGAAAAGAAATTAAGAATTTTCCACTAAGCTGGGGTGTGAGAAAGAGATGTATTCCTCAGGAGCAGACTTGAATAAACTGTAAGATACAGGAACATGAAAGAGATATGAAAGATAACAAAACACATAACAAAGAGTTATAAGAAAAACTTATTGTGCCATGAGATACGCAGGAATCCTACAACTTTCAGCTAAACACCAGAAAAACATCAAGCAACACAGAGCTTTGGAAATTTCATCATCTTTTGTATTACTTCTCTGAGAGTTACATTAAAAGAACAATAGAATAGATATGAACAATATCCGACATCCAACGTCCAACCCCTGCTAACTTATGCGAGGGGGAATTTATAGAAGTGTTTCATACAAAATATCTCAGGCATTGAGTCATCTGAGAAATAAAATATCTTCATTAACTCGTACAGAAATTGTAGATAAGAAGTTATTGCAGCCTTTAATACAACATAAATTCTCTTTACTCCTGTCAGAAGATTTCGACCTTTGGAGCTCATTGAGTCGATTGAATGCTTTGTCATAACTGCTAAGTGACGTGTTTGTGCAGCTCTGTCCTCCTGTAGCTTTTTGGTTTTGTCACCTGTGACTGCGGGTGCTGCTGTGGTGGCTGAATAGTTGTGCTGAGTTGGCTCAGCCTCTTACTGCATACATGCTGATATATCCATATTTTCCTGTGCATGATGATTTAAATATTTCAAAAAAGAAAAACATAATTACTGGCTTTGGTTCAACAATAATTGTATTAAATTATTCCACACTTCCTGTGTAGGCAATTGATGCCTCATGGTCTCATCCGCCTCTGTATACTTGTAAAAATGGGGAGGCTCATCAAACAAGTGAGTGATTTCATTCATAATGAAGAATAAGCTCTCCACCCTGTTGAAAAGGGTCTGTCCTATTGCTGGCCCTGTTTCTCCTGATGTGCTGGCTGTCTCTGCAATCTGATTGGCAGCAAAAGTGTTGATTCTCTTGGAATATTTTTCATGTGAGAGTAGCCTTCCTGATGGCTCCATCAAGCTAGGAAGACCTATGTTTTGTAATGCCATGAACCTGTTCTGGAACTTATTGATATCTGCCTGCATATCCTGGCTTCTTCTTTCCAGGGTTTGTACCAGGTTTCTTAGTGTTAGGACCCTTTTGACCATTGAAATGGTCTCAGTCCTGTTGGAAATTCCCATTTGATCAGCTGGTACCTTGTCCTGTAGTTAAGCACATTTATCATTCTGGTGGCAATCTCAAGCATGCTGCCTAGAGATGCCCTTGCCCTTTGGATTTCTGTGTGTGCTTTTCCAATGAGCGCCATTTGCTCATGAATGGCCTCAATGTATTCCCATTGGTCTATAATAGACTGGCCAATGTTGGCCCATAGGATCCTCTTGAGCTCAGTTGTCACCTTGTCCAGTGTGAGCTCCTTTTCTAGCTCATTTATTCTCTTTTTGAGAGCCTTTACCTCTCTTTCTCTTTCAGCCATATTTTGCTTGGATTTGTCATATTTCTCATTGATCTTAGCCAGAGTGTCTTTGGCCTGATTCAACTTTGACATTTGAGCCTCCAAGGCTTGAATCTCATTTCTCAGCTTCTGCATGTCAAGGCTTTCAGCCTGCTCTTTTGTTGGTGCTGAGGTGGACGGTGCTGCTTGTTGTGTCTGCTGACTGGGAGGGGCAGTGGTTTGAGGAGCTTCCTCTAGATTAATTGTTTCTGGAGGAGGTTGTGAAGTTTGTCCTGCCTCCTTTTGCTGCAATGCTTCCTGAAGGGTAGCCTCTGATTCCTCCAGCTTCTCTTGTGTCTCGATGAGCTGTTTATATAATGTTACCAGCATAGCAGCTGCATCCTTGTCTTGTCTGAGCTGGGCAATCTCTTCTGTTTGAGGATGAAGAGTTGCTGGGATTTTTACCATTTTCCTTAGTTCTGCAGTATCAGCATCCCTTATCTTTAGAATCTCCTGCACTGCGTTGACATCCTTAGGATCATGTCCAAGCTCTATTATGATGTCTTCTAGAGCTTTGATCTTGTTTTCCTTTGCTTGAGAGGATGCCCTTTCCAACTCAAGTTGTGCAGTGGTATTATTTAGGATATTTTGTAGCCTATAGTTCACCAAGGTCTTGTCTGCCAAGGAGGCATACACCATCTCACCCGTTTGTTTGTACAATTCGATCTGATCCATTGGGTGGATGTCCTTGGCCAGGACCTCAAGATTGGTCCTGATATAATCGGTAGCTGACTGTGGTTGCTGCACGACTGGTGTGACATGGCTCATTATCATTTTACCCTCATGTGCATCATAGGCAGACATGAGTCTTTGCTGGTTAGTGGGAGCCATTTTTAATAAATGATTATACAATTGCAGCCTTATGGGTTCATTTCTCTTTTTGATATCCTTGAATTGTTGCTTTATGCTCTTCTCGCCTTCCCTTTGTTGGCCTGAGGAGCTAACTTCTCCTCCTGCTACCCTCTCTTGTTCTTGCTGGTAGGAACTTGCTGAGGCCTCCATGCTGGGCAGGCCTGTACCTGAAGTTTGCCCTATTGGCATTTATTCTTCTGAGAAAGGGTTTAACCTTTGCCTCTTCTCCCCTTGAGTTGTTGAGGTAGTAAGGGGAGTCTCTATGTCCCTTTTCCTGCTTATGTCCTCCCTTTGTGGGGTTTGGAGGACTGAAGAATCAATTCTTGATTCCTGCCTAGGAGGTGCCATTTGTGTTGGCTGCTGCTCTGTGACCATTGGGGCCTCTGCTGTTTGTTCTCCTTGCCCTGGATGCTCCTTTTGTGGCTGTTGTACCTGTTGAGGTTGCTGAACCTGTGCTTGTTGTACCTGTTGCTCCATCTCTTTTTCCTTGCCTTTGCTGGGAGCTTGATCTGTAGTTTTTAATGCCTCCTGAGGTGCTGTGGAGGATGAGGTAGCTGCTCCTGCTTGAGGCTTTGGCAGAGAGAATACCTGTGCAGGAAGTTCCAAGTTAGCCATTTTAAGAAGATTTCTTCTTGCTCTCTCATTCAGTTCTTTTTGTGTGATAGGTTCCTCTAGTGTGCCTCTTTTCCATTTTGGTTGATTTGAATATTTTTCAATGTGAGGCAACCTTACATGGTCATAACTAGAGAGCCTATATTTGACCCTTCTTAATGAAATGGAGTTATTGGGGTGATAGGGTTTCCAGAGGAAACGGGTCTTTAGGCCAAGGCCTTCTAGCTTTCTATCAGCTTCTTTCCAGCCTTCCTCTCTTTTGTTCAAAACAAGGTGGCCCAATTGGTTTTTCACTTTCAGCTGTGCCTTCTTGCCCTTGCCTAAGAAGTGTATCATATTAGCATTCCCAAATTGCCTGAAGTATTCAAGGGAAAATAGTCTCATGGGCACATACTTGGGCAGTCTGTATGGGGGTAACTCACAACCATATATTCTGATAACGGTGTAGTTTTAGTAAAAGTACCAATCCCCAATGCTGTACACTTTGGACAACTGGAGGATTCTTTGCATCTCGTTTGTCAGTCTTGGAGGAGGCGAGCTCAGGAACAGAGACATGGCTGGGTGGATGAAGAGGTTTATGAACTCATAGTAAGTGTATGGAGAGTAGGCTCTGCAGTGAAAAACTGAGCTCCAGTACACTACCGACCTTGGTTTACCTTGTGCATCCATTCTTTTGACAATGAAGGAGAATTTCTCATGCTGATAGTATAGAATTAAGTGGTAGATGTAGGAGGTGTATCTGAACACCTTCTCTCTTGACAAGTTCATAAAATGCTCATGCATCTTATCTGATATGTAGGTGGCATAGTCATAACAGATTGGAGTTTTGCCAGGGGAAAACATAAGCATCATCACCAGTATAGTTTCATCAATATACTCAGCTGATTTGTAACCCAGGATGGAACTGATCATATCTGCAAGGTCTACGCCCAATTGGTTGAGCTAACCAGCAAAAATAGGAGGGTATTGCACAGTGTCAGAGTTAATAAAAAATTGGTTCAGCTTTGTGATCTGAGCATCTTTCAGCATTCTAGCTCCTTGGTTTATCAGATCCAACAAAGACAAGGGAACCAATTTCTTCTTAGTCTTAAACTGCAGCATCTCTCTAATGGCCTCAGGGGTGATGTATAATACAACTGAGCGTGAAGGGTCAAGCACAACTCTCTGAGTGGGATCATAGCATACAACACACAAGTGAATCAGGTCAGGGAATTGGTTGACCTGAGGGAGCCTGAAGATTGGGAGGAAGGAATCCCAAATGCCCAATATATCTGTCCTATCTTCATGTTTGGCCTTTAGCTCATTTAGCAGGTGGAGGTGGAACTTGCTGTGTGTTAAGGAGTCTTCTAAGATTTGATAATCTAAGTCTGCCAATTCTTGCCACTCCAATTCTCTCTGAGGGGCACTCAAAGGGGCAACATTGAGGGCCACAGGTGCAACTGGAGTCTCCATGGTTACTTAAACTCTGTTTTGTATGTAGACTGATGTTACTAGACTGGGCAACAGAAAAAGAGTATTGCCTGGGTGAAGAGGTGAATTGAGAAACAGAGGATGATAGGGTAAACTTGCAGCAATTGAAATACTGCACACAATTACTTGAGAAGGTGAATACTTGTCTTTGGCAGACCCTTCTTAATAATTAGGTGTAGGTACCAGGTTTCCTGTTCACGACTGCGTGAACAGAATGCATGTTTTTTAATAAAATTTTTGTTTAAACAGGCTCAGCTAATGAATTTCGACCGTTCAATTTCCAAAGGGGAACTTGGTGCAGGGAATTCACCGGTGAATTATGCGTTTTTTAGTGTCTTGAGTTAATTTTCACTTATTGTAGACAAAACCAGGCGCGGAGAAGATTTGCAGGGATAAATACCTGGTGAACTCGACGGTCCGGGTCACGAATGCAGGTGGGTAGGTGCGCCGAAGGTCTCCAGGTCGATTTGAGCAGGTTGGTGCAATTTTGGACGTAAAATGCATGTAGAGGGCGCAACAACAGTTTTTGCAAAAAGTGCAAAAAAACGCGAAAAATTGACAAAATATGGATTTTTTGGGACATTCGCGCCTTTTTCGGATGACGTCAGCATGACGTCATCAGGTGGGTCAGGGTCGGATGATGTCATCAGGTGACATGGCGGCTTATGAGTGGTCCATGGGGGTGGTGAGGTGGCAGACAGGTGGAGCAATGGTGGATGGGGGTTGCGGATGCGGCGATGATGCAGGCAGTGACGTGGCGCTGATGCTGGCAGGCGGATTGGCAGAAAACCGGAAACCACAGCGGTATCGTATCACACCGCTTTTGATACGGAAAGGAATCTATCAGAGGGGGCTCCGATACGATTTGGGGGCGACGCGTGGCCGAGGCCAAACGTCAGCCTCTTACAGATATCGGACGATATCTTTCGGACGTCGGGGCCGGTTCGATATCCACGTCGACCGTCGGATGAAAAGCACCCGATCGGACGGTCGACGGGCCGATGAACTGTGCGGATGATACGGCATCGGGAGGTCATTAAAATATTATTTTCCATGGAAATCGTGCCCGGCGGGACCCTTCGAATTATTGGCGAATTGCAAGGTTTTGTAATGTATTTTTATAAATGCGCGTTAATCACAAAACTTAGGAAAAAAGGGTTTTTTATGAAATTTTATTGCAAAATCGCGCGCACCTCAAACTTTGGATAAAATTCAAAACAATGGTTTTTCAACGTATTTTTGTATCAAACGCTCATAAATCCCGAACTTAGGATAAAGCGGAAAAGTGGGTTTTCAAGGTATTTTGCCTTTTGAGCGGGTTAAAGTGTGCAAAAGGGTTTTACTAAGGTTTTTTAGGCAAAATGAAGGGTTGGCTAGGTATATGAGTTTCTAAAGGTGGAAAAGAGGTTAGGCTTGGGTTCTCAAACTGACCAGATGTCAATTTGATTCCCTGGTAATGAATCATATGGCTATAATGCCAAGGAGGGTCTATTTATAGAATGCTTAGGGTTTATACACCATGGTGTTATAATAGTAGGGAAAGGGTGACATAGGGAGTTAGATAATAGAAGTTAAAGGTTAATATGGAGGGAGAAGGTGAATGAGGAGTGATATCACTAAGTTTATTTGGAAACAACTTAGCTTAGGGAGTAGATCAAAATGAAAAGAATTTTGCACAAGAAATGTGGCTCTTAAAGGATACAAGAACCAACATAAAACCTTGAATTTTTCATAAACACAACTGGTGAAGGGATGTTAGTAATGAGTGTGAAACAAGGAACCAAGGGAAGTTAGACATGCTCCATTGTGTTGTTTTCTTTGTGTTGACCAGCAAGATTCATTTTGAAAGGAACACCACTTCTGCAACCCCAAATACCTACCCATCTACTTGCCTAGCATTTTTTGTTTCTTCTTGGAGGGTGCACTTGGACTTGCAGACCCTTATGTGCCTTTTCTTTTCCACCGGCTTTTCTTTTGATTGCCTATCTAATACTACCCTTATTGCTTCCAAGGCCCCAGATTAAGCAGTTGGGAACCTTAGCTTTCTCTGCCTAACTATTGATCTGCCAAGATTAAACAGTTTGGACAGACTTCTTTCTCTATTCTGCAACAGAAATTGAAACATGGCATGATCCAGATTAGACTGTTGGACCATCCATCAAAATTTAATGAACATGAAGGCATGTACACACCTTGCCTTTCCTTTGAAATATGGGATCTTTGTATCAGCAAAGCAGAGCATATTTGGCATTTGAATTTGCCAATCATGAAATATGAAACCTATTGGTATAGGTATCCAACAGCTACCAGGATGGTATGTTGTCGAGAACGGCAACTATTTCAGGTGGAGGAGGATGTGAGGACCTGTGGTCCTTGGCACGAACTCCCGGCATGAAGTGTGACTTGAACGAGTGAGTTGTGGCACGAGTTAAGGCACCTATGTGACCAACGCGTGAGGAGACATGTGATGGTGTGCGTAGAAGGATAGAGCGAAGGGTTTTATAGCGTGGGGAGCATGAACACTCAACCCACGACTAACCTACAATTAGTGCAAAGGTCGACATGTATTTGTGATGAGTAGGGGCGTGTAACCATGTGGAGGATGAGTCGGCTTGGGTAGCTCGACTCGCCCTTCCACTCGTATAAGTAAACATGTGTGGAGGTTCATTTGGAGCATCAATCTTCGACCTTCAAACAAGAAGTAAGGCGCAGTTCGTAGAAGATACAAGGTGCAGGTTAGAGTGTAGCCAGATGCGTCCAAGTCTTGGGAAACGCTGCACAGGTTAACGCATGGAGGTGTCTCAGGTGAATGAAGGCATAGGGTGAGGAGTGCCTGCCGGTCGAAGTAGGGCATGTATGGGTGAAGGCGTGGGCACCCAGTTGTGCAAGGGTGTGCACGGGTTAAGTTGTGGGCGCCCAGTTTGTGTGAAGACTTGGCACGAGTTCTTAGGTAGCTCGTGTGAGCGCCCGCCCGTCATGTGAAGGAAAACGTGTGGGTGTCTTGGTGACTCAGGTGAGGTTACCTGCCCACCGTGTAGAGGTAAACGAAGGGTGTCTTGGTGACTTGGTGGAGTCAACAACCCGTCGTGCACGAAGACAACGTTTGGTTGTGAAGTGTGGAAGGCAGCTCGTGTGAGGGCGCGCCCGCCCGCCGTAGGCAAGCAAATCTTGGCTATCACATGGAGGTGTGATGATGTTGTAAAATTGGCTAAGTATGAAACTTAGGGTTTCCAAGTATACTTGTAAAGCATTGTAATATTGAAAGACTATATAATATATTATTTGGGCAGACTCATTGTTCAGGGAGTTTCCCCTCCCTTTATACTGCGCAATTTTGTTCTTCATGTATAATTGCTCATGTTAATGAATGTGTATGGGTTTTCATTGGTATAAAGGAACATTAATAATTACTTGGTTGATAAACACAAACTAAGTAGGATAAGTGGTTAGGCGTAGTCCACGAACATAAGTATTGGTGAAAAGAAAGTGTTCGGTGGTGCTGCACCTCGCCAAGCATGGTTGAAAGACTACCGAGGCTCCGGCAGTCGTGACACACGTGACGCTTGCTTCGGCCCATAAGCAAATTTCTTCAAACAATATACTTTGTCTTCTTGGCCTTCTACCTCGTAACGAGGTGGTTGCGCAACATACACTTCCTCTTTCAACACTCCATTTAAGAACACTGATTTTATGTCCATTTGGTACACTTTTCATTTATGTTGCACAACAATCGCCACAACTGTACGCACTGTCTCCATCCTCATGATTGGTGCAAACATCTCTGAATAATATCTTCCATGCTACTGCTTGTATCCTTTGAAAACTAGCCTTGCTTTGTGCCTTTCAATTTTCCCATCAACATTTTTCTTGGTCTTATAGACCCACTTCACTCCAATGAATTATTTTCCTTGCGGCAAGTCCACTAACTCCCAAGGATCATTCTTTTCTATTGCTTCTATTTCTTCTTCCATTGTTGCAACCCATTTTTCTTCTTTGACTGCATCTTCAAAATGGATTGGGTCATCCACATGACAAAATAATGCAAATAAGGAATTCAAACCAGCGTTACTATCAACTTCATCTTGCTCATAAATTTCATTTAAATTTTTGAATTTCGGTCTTCTTGTGCTTGTTGAAGATGGGCTTGTCATGTCACTTGGTGTTTCTCTTTGTGGCATGCTTGGAGAAACACTTGGTTGGATGTGAAACACTATCCTATTATTTATTGATGGTGATACTTGTTGTGTGCTTTGTTGCACTTGAATAGGAGTAGAGGGAGTCATTTTCGAGGAATTACTTGCTGTTGTGAATTCCTCTTTATCCTCATGCGGTATGCATGCTTTGACATTGACTGTCTTCTGTAAGATTCCATCCCATGCTTCTTCTTCTATGAACTACACATCTCTAATGATTATGACCTTCTTGGTTGATGGATTGTAGAGCTTCTATGCTTTGGATTCATCACTATATCAAACAATTCTCCCCCTTTTTGTCCATCTTCGTAAATTCATCAGCGACATGTGCATATGCCACACAACCATAGACTCTCATGTGAGTGACACTATGCTTTCTTCTACTGCATGCCTCTTCGAGAACTATGTTTTGGATGCTTTTGGTTGGACATCTATTCAAGATATATACTGCATATGTGATAGCCTGAGCCCAATAATAATTTGGCAAATGCTTTGGGTTCAACATACTACTTTCCATTTCCATAATGGTCCTATTCATCCTTTCTGCCACACCATTTTGTTGAGGTGTATATCTTGTTATAAGTTCCTTGTGAATTCCATGCTCCCTACAAAATTGAAGGAAGTCATTTCAAATGTATTCACCACCTATGTCAGTCCTAAGAACTTTGATGTAATTTCCACTTTGCCTCTAAACAAAAGCCTTGTCTTCCTAGTGTAGTCATGTATGAAGATCAATAGATAGTGACTACCAACAATGGATGGAGTCTGCATTGGTCCACATAAATCTGAGTGGATAGTCTCCAAAAGTGCCTTTGCCCTTACTAAATTTCCTGCTATAAATATCTCTCTATGTTGCTTGCCCAAGATACATCCTTCACATAGGTTATCCGGTTTTTCTACGAGTGGTAATCCCTTCACCATGCATTTCCTATGCAGCAAATTCAAACCTCCAAAGTGGAGATGTCCAAATCTCAAATGCCATAACCAATTTTCATCTTTTACCTCTACTTGATAGTTCACTTGTGTGACAACTGCCTCTTCCCTTCCATCCTCTGGTGAGTTCATTGATAGTTGTGCTTGTGCACCTTCTTCCTTTAAATTTGATCTTATTTTTAAGGGAAACATTCTATTGTTTGTCATATGAACCTTTGCAATCAGTTTTTTGCTTGGAGGCCTATCCAAAATTGTGCACTCATCATTTTTGAAGAAGACATTGTAGCCCTTTTGCATTAGTTGTCCAATATTTATGAGGTTATGCTTCAAACCAGGGACAAAGTAAACATATGAGATGTACTTCTTCTCCCCCTTCTTTTTTAGGATATTAACTCTTCATTTTCCCATCACAGAGACTTTGCTATTAGTCCCCAATGTCACTTCAGATTTCACACTTTCATCTAGCTTAGAAAAACATTTCTATGTTCCCCGACATGAGGTTGCAACACGCTGAATCTAGATACCATATATCACCTTGTTCTTCTTTTGCTATATTACAAGCTAAAAAATGATATCATGGTTCTCATTTTCTTTTTTGAAATTTACACTTGGTTTGTTACTAATGTCATGTTGCTTCTTTCTACATTCATTTGCATAATGACCATACTCCTTACAGTAATGAACTTGAAATTGAGATTTATCATTCCTCTGACCTTGTGCTTGATTTTGGCTTGGGCCTTCACTTGGAATTTGATTGCTTCCCCTTCCCTTTGAGCTTGAAGGGAAGCTTGTTCCATGTCTATGCAGGATTCTTCCTCTTCCTTTAGCATATGAGCTTCCTCTACCTTGACCTTGACCAATGGAAACTTGTGTCTTGAATTCATGCTCCAATGAGGATCTTGTTGCTCTATTAAGTCTATATTCATGAGAAATCAATGATGCATGAAGCTCATCCACTGAGAACAGTGAGAGATCTTTTGTCTCTTTTATGGCCACAACAATGGCATCAAACCTTGCTCGCAAACTTCTCAAAAATTTCTCAACTATTCTCCTTTTTTCAAGTGTCTCACCATGAGACCTGATTTGAGTAACCAACCCAATTACATGTGTAAAAAATGAGTCCACATTGTGAGACACTTTCATACAAAGTGTTTCAAAGTCTCTCCTTAGCATTTGTAGCTTTCATGTCATCACTTTTTCCATGCCTTGGTAGGCTGTCTTAAGGGTGTCCCATCCATGCTTTGTTGGACTTCGTTGCTACTACAACCTTTGGGAAAATACCTTCATGAACTACTTGAAAAATGTAGAAGAGGGTTTTTGCATCCTTCTTTCTATTGTCCCTCAACAAATCCTTTTATGCTTAAAACCATTTTCCACCAAATACCAAATGTCTTCAGAATAAAACAAGGTTTTCATTGTAATAGCTCAATACCATTAAATTAAGGTATCTCATGATTAGGAAAGCTAGTGATTGATGTTGCCATTTATGAGTGAGAAAAAAAAACTTTCTAGCTGTTGGTAAATATGATCCAAAGGAAAAAAAAAATTTCCCTCTAAACAATTATTTTAACTGCTAATAAAAACAATTGTTTTTAGACTAAGAAAGTTTAGCGTGATTCCATGTCAGAAAAATTTATGGCTAGCTCAAACTTTGGTTGCAGCAAGGTCAAATTCACTTGCCGCAAGGTAAGTCTTATGTTGCCGCAAGGATATACATAGGAAATAACTCACCCCAAAACAAAGTAAAAGAAAAAAGTGTTGCTGAAAATTTAATCATGAATCTTTAAGACCACATGATAACATAACATACTTTGTATTATATTTCAAAAGTAGGAAAATACATTGGGGTGATAAAGCTACAAGTGAAAAACACAAAAAACTCAATGCACTGGGTTGCTCAGTAAAACTCTGTAAAAATGGTTTTCAAGCTCCCACCAATATTTCCTCCATGATTTTTTCCTCACTATCTCACTCTGTTTAATTTGCCCAACATTCCAAATGACTTTTACATCCATATTTATCCCCACATAAAAATTTTACATTAATACATGAGAAACAAAATGATTAATACTCAACATGGGCTACATAGTAATTAGTTTTGCATATATTGTAGAGTGTGGGCAACGGTTGAAAACTGAATGCTTGCCAATATTTATTTACAATTAACTTCTTTGTTTTGTTGCGAAAACAAAATCACAACCGTGGATTAGTTTCGTCTGCAAACAAAATAACAACCATGAAGCAGTTGAAATTAAATATTTCAAAACATGGTATTTATAAATATGTTTAAGGCGCTGGTTGAAATTAATATTTCCAAGCAATGACTCCATTCATCTCCTAACTTGATCATCCATTTATATGGGTAAAAATGGATTAAACAACTAATTTTGGCCCTTGTGATCAATTGATGCTGCCCCTTCAGATCAGGCAGGCGGTGCAGCCATGAAATAATTAATATGCCTTAAAGTGGTGCTGTATCGAGCAGCGTTCTCCCTAACAGAATATCGGCAATAGTTCGCCTCTTCTGACTCAGCGACGAGACTTTAAAAAACTCCTAGTTTCATTTTTCTGGTTCTCGAGATAGAGTATTACATAAGCTAAACATTCCAACTAATTCACAATAATGGTACCAAAACCACTATTCATTAATTAAAATTGTTTAAATTAATTGAAAATACAAGAATAAAGAAAAAAAAAAAAAAAAAATCTCAAAAAATATTTAGAAGGTTAATAATAACCACCCCATTTAACTCACACACACTTTTTCTAATTAGTATTACATCGTCCTAGTTCAGCGCTGAGGATTTTGTACACTGAATCAAACGATAATAAATTAATGTACAGCTAATTTCATAATAAATTCTAATTAAACGCTTAGACAATAAATTAATGAAGAAAACACAACTTAGAATTTAAAATATCTGAAAAGTTAACCCTTCATAATGTCTCAAAGACATTTTACAATATGTATATCAACTGAATATCTCGCTAAGAAAATTCTCGATATAATCAGAAAGATATAACTGAAAGAGAGACAAAATAATTCAAAATACGTCGGAGAAGGAAATCAAAACAACTTGTATTTAGATGCTTTAGCGACATATAAATCCAACTTCATTATCTTAAACTGACGTTTTAGACTACATTATACCAAATTGACTTAATATTCCAATCAAATACCCAACCAGGAAGAAAGATACTACATATCGAATCCAATACTTTACTAGGAAAAAAGGAGATAAATCCCATAATTCGATGCCTACATACTTTTAGAGGTCGTCGTTCTCCTCCTCAGTAGAACTCTCTGATGTTTGGGAATCATGCGAGAATGACCGCAAGCAGGTATTCCCTTGCAGTCTGCTGTTCCAGAAATTTTGGTAATATTCCTTGTATGTGAATCTTCTAAACAATGCAGGATGCTCCTCGTCAATCGACGCTGGTGCTGGACAGATGATTGCATTAGGAGAAGGAGAATAAAATGTGGGAATTGAAATGCGTGTTTTTGAAGAGCTCACCACAGCACGATGCAGCACACTTCCGTATCTTCCATTGCTCAGAACCTGTACATAGATAATTGCATTTAAGCATCAATTATTTTGAAGTCGCACACGATGCGCATATTGATTCTAGAAATGAAATCTTAAATCGGCAGAGGAGATTAATTAGAATGCAAGCAGATTGATGGAACCTGTAATTGATCGCCGATGTTGATAACAAAAGAACTAGGAATGGGGTTCACAGCAATCCAGCGTCCATTGTTGAGCACTTGTAAACCGGGCACCTCATCTTGAAGAAGAAGAGTGAGGACATTGGGATCTGAATGAGCTGGTAAACCAAACGTAAGCTCGGGACTGGGGCACTTGGGATAGTAGTTTACAGCCATGTGTTGTTCGTGTTTTCCAAGTGCTTTGTCCAGGAAGTTGGTCTCCAGTCCCAGGCTCTCCGATATCGCTTCCAGCAGCCTCAGAGCAAGTGCCCTTATCCCTCTGCAATACATACTACACACTTCTCTGCCATGTTCATCAACAACGATTAACGATCTTCATAATCAGGAGATTATTCTGTTCCTAGAATGTTTGGTTTTGCAATTCACAAATCCCTCTCTCAAAATCATCAATAACATCATGAAATTATTTTTTGCAACTTATGCCAAAAGCAATGAAAACACTCAAATTTTTGGAAAATTTTTCTCAGATCAAATTGTTGAGATATTTTGTGGATGGGTTATAGATTCTATATTTAACTGATGAAAACTTTTGTAATAAAATTATTAATTTTAACAACCTTTATTTTGATTGTACGTTAGGACATTCAACAGGTACGGAGGGGTTAACTTTTCTTCGTCTCCGTAGTCTAAAAGTTATAATCAAATAATGTTTGGAAACAAATTTTATTCAACTCTACAATTATCTATAACCTGTGAAAAATCTTTGCATTTAAACCCAAAAAAAAAATTATCTACTTAATAAATCATTTCAAAACTAATCTGTATGTAAAGAGCATAAGGCAATGACGCAATTCAAGCGGCCACTACATGCCTATAATCCGCAGGTTTTGAAGGCCAAGTGTGAACATACTCTTCTAACGGATAACAATGGTGTCTCAGGTAGTCTCGCCAGTTGAAGACTTGTTCTTTATGGATGTTGAAGCTCGTCGACAAGCGTGTTTTTCTCAACGGATCGTCGGAATAATACTCTATTCGGTCCTCCACAGGCATTGTGAAAAACTCCTCCGCTACCTGTAGCATCCTGCTGCTCACCGTATCTGGAATGCCATGATTGATTATCTGTTGAACCATATACACAACAAGAAAATGTTCAACCATCTTCAACCCGACATAATCTTATGAAGCTAATAATCGGAGGAGTTAGGAATGCAAATTAAATTGTGATAAGAGCATGAAAACAGATACCTGGAAGAAGCCGTATTCAGCACAGGCCCCGGCAATTTGCCGGATAACCTCAGGTCTAGTAGAATCACACAGGAGAGCACCGACGTCCACAATGGGTATGGAGTCTGAAATGAGGACTACTTCATCCAGCATGGGTCGCTCGGTGGGAGGTCTGATGTAATGTTGCGGAAGCTCGGAATAGTTTACTCCGTTCGAAATTAATGGCATTGACTTGTCCTCCCTCTCATTGCGATGAATTATGTGATCAATTTCAGTTGAGGCGGCTTTCTCCGTCTCAACGTTGACGATCTCCATCTCGTCGGTCGAAGATGCCAAACTCTACGTTAATTTCTTGATCTTGTTAGAGATATTTATAGATATTATTTTGTCGATTCCACGCGCTCTCCCCGCGGAAACGAGTGACGGAGGGCCTATGACGTCCATAGAGGGAATTGCATTATTGTGACGGCGTCCAATGCGTGTAGAAAATGTGCAGGATACCCGATAGGACTGGCTGATCATTTAATTCTTGGGGAAGTATGTCGGCAGAAATATGGGTGTCGCCGTCATTAAGAGTAGGGTTATAAATTCACAACAGTTCTATGTGACGGGTGTGGAACAATTTTAATGGTGGGATCCGAAAGCGCTGTTTAACACTGTCCTACTGTGTATGTACAGGGTACTTATAGCCGTCTATCACTGTGCCATCGTGAGCTATGTGGCCATGTAAAGGGCAATATTCATATAAGTTCATGGCCTATTTGTTTGTACAGGGTACTTATAGCTGTCTAACACTGTGCCATCGTGAGCTATGTGGCCATGTAAAGGGTAATATTCATATAAGTTCATGGCCTATTTGTTTGTACAGGGTACTTATAGCTGTCTAACACTGAGCCATCGTGAGCTATGTGCCCATGTAAAGGGTAATATTCATATAAGTTCATGGCCTATTTGTTTTTTAGAGGTCATATCTGTTTTTTTTTGTGAGGCTAAATATTGTGATTCTAGAATAAAATAACTAATGTTGACCTGTGAGTCAATATATACTTTATTCATCTCCCAATATCTGAAATTGTATTCATCTCCCAATATCTGAAATTGTATATATTATTCGAAGGTCATTAAGAATAATTAATGAGATAAAGTTGGTATCTCAAATTAAATAGTTCATATTCCAATTCTCCCATGACAGCCTTTGTCGAATCGTGTAAAAAGCTAGTGAAATCAGAGAACAAATCTTGCACGTCCTAAGACATGTATGGACTCCAAGAAGTCACTGGTAGCAGCTCAAACTTCAAAGTAGTGTACTCAATTCGACGGTAATCCCATCGGTCAATTCGATAGTATCCCATCGGTGGCTTGTGTCTCTCAATTAGAGAGGAGGCCGGCCTTCTCCATCGCTACGTTGGTCTCCACTTTGGCCACTGAACTGGCCATCTGCATACTCATATTTGATCTCGTTTGTGGTTTGTACACTACTATTTGGTCGCATCACTGGTGAGACAATTTATTACAATGATTTACTTTAGGTGAGCCATCAAATCTATATGTACATTGACTATAAGAGTATACACACTTGGAGTATATACACTTGTGGAATTGAATCCTTCAGATTAGGATAGCCTCGTCCAAAGATGACACACGATTCGAAATAGTCCCTTTTTTTGTTTTTAAATATCCATAACTTGTGAAATCCATTTTCAATGTATCAATAACTTATGAATTTGTGAAAGATATGGGAATTGAATCCATTTCCAATATCTCAATAACTTTGTAGCTAGAAGTATTTTCTTTCCCAATTTTTGTTTACTAAAATGCTAACTAAATTCAATGTACTCTATTTAAATAATTACTATACAAATCTCTACATCAATATTGCTATTTTCCATTTATTGCTATTTTTCATTATTCCTATTCATATAGTATACTTTCCAATTCTTATTTTCAATAACAGGTATAATCTTGAGGTTATCAAGTCATTATTATAAATCCATATTTTTTCAATACATTTTTTCCATAATCAAATTTTCAATATTTATTATAATTTTGATGCCATTAAGGTACTATTTTTTCAAGAAAGAGATTTCAAAATAAGAAAATATAATTGTAAACTATGTTTAAATTGGTGTTATTTTACTTTGTTGGGAGGGAGGAAGGAAGCTAATCCTCTCCATAAGGTTCCATCCTCTCAAGTGACATGATGGATGTTAACACTAAAGAGAGTATATTTATATGGAATCCACAAAAGCAACAACAAATATGGTATTCCCTACATTGTTCCCCTCACACAATAAAGGGGGAAAGGCCACTGTATTATGTGTAGTATAAACCTTCTTATGTAAGTTTGAGGCATATTTGTAAATGTTCTCAAATGTTGGAGAACATGAGAGAATTAGGATAGTTGAGAGATTCATAGGCACAGAAGTTAATTGTAAAAGTTTAGATTAGGAATTAGTTGATGATTTCGTGGATTGGAGAGGATCCTTAGAGATAAAGAAGAGATTTTAGGATTTTGTTGAGAAGGTTATGGATCTAAACCATGAATTGGTTATAGAATCATTTTGCTTAAATGTAAGCCTAAAAGGCATAGAAAAGGGTTAGCTAGCTAGGAGTTAGAGAGTGAGTTAGTTAGATAGGGTTGATTGTGATGGGTTGTGTTATATTCTTTCCACGACTAACCTACGTAGTGAACCAGGTGGTTAGAGGGTGGGAGGAGCCCCCACTTCGTTGTGCAGTGGAGGGGTCACAGGTGGGGCAGCAGCTCCGCCTGTCTGGGGGGTTTGAATATTTAATGAGCCCAAAGTGACAAGTGCTCAGATGGACCTTTTCTTTTAGGGAGTCCAAAAAGGAACGAAAGTGACTACTCTATAGATCTAGGCAAAAGCGTTACCAAACAATTCATAAAACTGCATATACACCTTAACAGTCATATGAAAACCAAGGACTTTCCGTACGACAGTCAATCTTCCCGAATGCTATGTTCTGTGTGTTACGGTTTGCAAGGCGGCAGACACAGCTTCCTAGGGATAAAGGATGATAACCTAGTGGGGTCTCCCAACATATACTTGACAGTACATGGGAGCACAATTCCGTACTAGACCGCTATTGAGTCACAGAAGGAGGAACCACCCAACCTTGAGCGAGAACAATAGTGACTAGGTTTAATGATGCCGGATCATGTCTCTAGCCTAGACCTCTAAATGATGAGCGTTATGTTCCAATGCATTGTTAGATTTATTCAGTTCTTTTTAAAGTTGATCTTGAATTATGTTTCAGTTTTAAACCTTTACCGTGTGTATACAACAAAACCTAGGATGCAGTTAGAATGAATGAGATATCCTTTCACTTCAATGAACACCTACCTACAGGAGGGTAGAGAGATCATTCCAAAACCAATAAAATCAACATGAGCAAATGAAATCACATACAGACATCAATTCCTACAGTGCATGGGTACTACTAAAGAGAGATTTAATCATTCGCTTTCCAATATGCAACCTTGAAATGCAAATTCACATTCATTTTCACACACTAAATGAATACAGTCTTTTGATTTTTTATTGTTTTAAATGCAAAGAAGCAAACAAGCAAGTGTGAAAGAACCGGTTGACTCAAACAAACGTGATCTATGTTTAGTAGTGAAAAGAGATTGAATCAATAATAAAGATTGGTTCAATAATTGCCACTAAAAATCAACCAAAAACAAAGAATGAGGAAGGCTCAATCAAACCAACAAAAAAGTAGTAAATGAATCTTGACCAAACCAGCAACCAAGATAATTGATTCAAGAAACTTGAAATAATGAACTAGGTCACACGGGCAAAAAAAGAAAGATTCATTCAACAAAGCCAAAGAAGGAGTGCCTTGACCATAAACAGTGAAAAACAAATGGCTGAGCAAGTGAAAAAGGCAAGGTATCAAGAGGACTGGCAAACTCAAGAAGCAGAACTGAGAAATCAATTCTACAGGTATCGTCGCAAGGACAACACTATCAACTAGCGTTGATAAGCAACTAGCTATGGCAACAGGGCAACGTCATCGCGGAAGAACATGTCTTTCCCGCGATGGACTGATTTCATAGGTCGTCACGACTATGTGATGTTATCGAGAGATGCACGGGATTTTACAAAAGCGTGACAATGACGTCAGTGTGACTGTTAGATTATGTTCCACAATGATGTAAAAAAAATGGCAAACAAGCCAAAAACTCCCAAACAAAAACCAACCAATCTAACAGACAAGAGGGACCTCCCAGGTCAATCTAGGTGACCCAAGAGAGTGATAATTAATCCCCAAAAACAAAGAGAGACCAAATCAAAATCAAAACAAGAGCAAGGAGAAGAACATAGGATAGACTCCCTAGCGGAGTCGCCAATTTGTGATGCAGGAAAGTGTTCCCTCTGCAGACAGAGGCAACCCCTCTAGCCCTAGAGTGGGACTAGTCACAAATAAGGATAGATCAACAATAGAATTCCTTAAACAATCATGGTTGGAGGCCTACCTCAACTGGTGGTCGATGGAGTTCTGTTGTGCCGCTCTAGCTTTCGCTTCCTTCTCCTCAATGAGTGATCAACCTGAAACAATGCAAAGGAAATACAACAAAGCACGTAGCCGGAAAACAACAATGATCTATTTACTCACAAAGTCAAGAAGTCATGAGCTATCAAGTAAATTACATACAAGACATAGGAAAACATCATTGATTGCATTAATAGTGAAATAAGAGCAAGCTTACAATCTGAGCCTTGACGTCGCAAGCCTTCTCAAAGGGATCCATCTAGCATGTTCTTCAAGCATTCACTCTTTGAAGATGGATCTCCCAACATACAAAGTCTCTCTCTCACTCATAAGTTTTAAATAAAGTCAAGGGCACTTCACAAACTTCCACAAGCTATCAACACTCTCACACTTGTTCACACTCACACCAGCTATCTATCAAACTCAAAAGCACTAACAGCACTACTCAATCCAAGAATTTACCAACTAGCTAATCATAGCAAAGGTGAGTGTTTAAATAGGAGGAGGAGTCTCCATGAAAGGTGTAAAAGGGAGCTTATCCCCAAGGAAGGTAGCACAATTGATGGAACTGCCATACCAGGGAAGGAAGGGCGACACAAACTAGGCCAACAACCAGGTCTAGAGTCATCGAGAAGGCCGACTGTTGGAACAAATTCGCCCAATCTGGATCATTGTGGGTATATAACAGATCCTTATCGCTAACATCGCTAGTAAGCAGTGTAGCCAGTGAAATCATCGCCAAAGATATCAAATAGCCTTGTGACAGGGCATGAAATCAGGCTGTCATGGGAAACAGATGTACTTCCACACTGGAAGTGCAACTGGATTGTTTATGAGCGCCATTCAATGCGTATATTAAGTCCATAGTCGCGATGAGGTAGATAACTTAGGAAACATGGGTCAATTGGTAGCATAAGAGAGCATTTGTTCAGTATGAACATGTTTGACTTGGACACATGGCACAGTAGAAGGACTAGGAGTGAAGGCAGTGACAAGTTACTTTGTAACACTTCCAATATGAGGAAGTAGTGCATAAGACCCATGTTCTTCATTTCAAACTCTCTTTCAAGGTCCTCCTTACAAGATCTGATTAGTTATTCATCACCAGTTAAAATCAAGTTAGCAAAATATAAGACAATAATCAACAATTTACCTTCTACCAAGAAATGAAAGAGGTTTACAATCAGTTCAGTTTTGGTCAAGCCCAAACCAGTGAGATAACTATTGATCCTCGTGTACCAAGAACGATGTGCTTTCAGACTATACAATGCTTGCTTGAGTCTAAACACAAGATATTCCCAATCAAAAGTATTGGATCCTTCAGGTTTCTTGATTTTCACCTCATCCTCAATAACGCCAATGAGGAATGATGTTTTTTCATCCATCTAGTCGATATTCCACCCCCATCTATGCAGCGAGAGTGAGAATTGATCTAATGACTGAATACCTTGACACAAGAGAAAAGTTCTCCTCATAGTCAATGCCCTCAACTTGAGAGTAGCCCTTGGCCACAAGTCTGACCATGTAGCTTTTTATGCTTGTGTCTGCTACATGTTTTACCTTGAAGATCCATCTCGAATCCACAACTAATTTATCTTATGGTATTGGGATCACTTCCCAAACAATGTTCTTTACAATGGATTCTTATTCCTCCACCATTTCATCAACCCACACAAGTTTCTCTACTTCTTCCTTGAAAAAGGATGTATCAGTGTCTACAAGCTCAATCATTAGAGTGTTGTATCCATTTTACTGATCTCATGACCTTATCTGTGCATATTGATTTGAAGGAGAACCCACATTATCCCTCGCATCATGCATAAGTCTCTCAGCGTCCTTGGTCCTTTTCCTATCTTCTCTGGATGGTTATGCTTGAGTGGTTGTCTCCACTCTCTGCTCCTTGATTTCTAGATACTCCACAACTTCTTGAGGTTCCTCATTTGGAGCTAAAAGCTCCTCTTTTGCTCGGATCTGAAGCTCCCTCTCAAGAGAGCATTTCATTGCTTTGTCTTCATCAAATTTTACACCCCTTCACACAATTGTCATTCTAATGGATGGAAAGTACACACAGTAGTTGTGGGGAGTTTTTGTGTAACCCCCAAATACGCTGAATTCCGTTGTCGGCTCTATATTCTTCCTTTATTCTTTGGAGACATGGCAATAAGTAGAGGCTCAAAAAATCCTAAAATGTGACACATCCATCTTTCCCCTACGAAAGCCTGCTCTAGCGTAATCATGCCAAGAGTCCAATGAGGACTCTATTTCTGAAAATAGACTATTGTGTTTCATGCCTCAACCCATAAATACAAAGGTATTCCTTGATCATGTAACATATCCCTCGTTCCCCCCACAATGCTACAATTCTTCCTCTCATGCACCCTATTCTGTTGTGGGTTGTGGGGCTCTGTCAAATCTTGTCGAATTCCTTATTTTGCACAATTATTTTTTAAATTCATTCGACACATACTCACCTCCATTATCACTCTTGAGAAACTTCACCTTACTTCTCATTTCCTTCCTAACCAATGCCTTGAATTCTATGAACTTGGATAATGTCTCATCCTTCTTCTGCATGAAGAACATTCAACACTTCTATGAGAAGTGATACTTAAAGGTGACAAAATATTTATTCCTCACAATGGAGGCTATCAAGAAAGGCCCATAGAAATCAGATTGGATCCTTTCAAGGACTACATGTGCTTTTTTGTCTTGATCATAGGATGTCGATTTTGCATACTTCCCCAAGGTACATCCTGCTGCTCAGGTGATCCTTTTGGGAGGCCGGTGGTTAACTGTTGTATGATATTCAAAGCATCATGATGCAAATGATTGTTCAAAAACTAGCTCACAAAAAGATAGAAAAGATAGATCAATGCCTTAGAAATAAGCCTCTTCGAGGGGGAAACCTCCTTTACATTACACAAATGAACAAATTTTAGATGATACAAATGACATGACCTCCTTTCTATATATAGGAGTCTAAGTGTCATAATATAATCAGAGCCGACATAACAATAATTGTGCAAGGGGACAATAATAACAATAGTGGGTTTCTATGGGGCACAATAATAACAATATGGGGACTACATGGGCACGACAATATAATATGCAGGATGCACTATTAACAATAAGGGGTTACACTAGTAGCATAGGGACCTAACATACCTCTCTCCTTCAAAAAGTGTTGTCCTCAATGCTTGAGTAGTTTTGGATGCTTTTGTAAAAAATTATCAACCTTCCATGTGGAATATTCAATGTGTAAGTTCTTCCACTTGTGAGATACTCAGAAATTGATTGATTTTGTAGCTGTCGATTTCTTGGTTTTGTGACTGCTTCAGATTCCAATATGTTTTTTCCTTCCTTGTCAAGCTCTGGAAATATTGTTTGAATTGGGATCTTCTACAGCTTTTGAATGAGTTCCCAACCTGCTTTGTCATTCTTCCATTCATCCCTTGCTTTGTTTATTGAATTTGGTTGGATAATTATACCAACCTCTAGAATTTTTGCAAGAATATGCTCAATTTCACTCCTTTGGGCATATGGATATCTATAAGGTTTGATGTTTTGAGGAACACTTCCTAGAATCAAATGGACATGATAGCAAATAGGTGGGAGGCCTTTGGGAGTCTCAAATACCTTTGAATGATTGTCCAAAACTTTGTGGGGATCTGGAGAAATAGATGATTTCGATATGGGAACCTCTAGCAAACATAATTGTGAAATTATGCCTCGATGCTATTTCTTTAGAATCTTTATCACTCCATTAGAGCTAAGTAACTTTCCCCGTTTCCCTGTAATACCCCTTAATTCAACTTCCTTTCCTTCCGAAGAAAATTTCATGAAACGTTCTCGAAAATTAAAAGCTATTGTACCAAATGATTGTAACCATTCAAATCCTAGTACAACATCAGCACCACCCATTTGAATGGAAAGCATTGGGGTATTCAATACATATTCTCCACGGATAGCTCAATATTATGGCACTTTCCAGATCAATTTATGATTCCTCCATTTTCAACCATTACTTGACACTCTGGTGCTAGATATAGGAAGCAATTCAATTCCTTGCCTCTCTTATAATGAATAAAATTATGGGTACTTCCCAAATCAATCAAAACTATTACCTTTTTTCTTCTTGATATGTCCTTCTACCTTGATAGTTTGAGGAGTGGTAATTCCGGCAAATGCATTACAAGATATTTTCAGATTCATTTCTTGATGATCGACATGAGCTTTCACTTCTTGAACCTTTTTCTTCTTGATATGTCCTATCTTGAGAGTTTTAGGAATGGTAATTTCTACTAATTCATTAAAAGATATCGTTAGATTCATTTCTTAATGTTCGATGTGATCTTTCACTTCTTGAACATTTTTCTTTTTGATATGTCCTTCTATCTTGAAAGCTTGAGGAGTGGTAATTCTTGCCAATGCTTTACAATATATGGTTGGATTCATTAATTCTTTCTCTAGGGTTGGTTCCTGGTGTATATCCTCTTCTTTTGACATTTCTTGATCCTTTTCTTCCTCCTCTTGACAATCAATGTAAAATAATTTCTTCTCAACACACTTATGACCTTTAATGTATTTTTTATCACAACTGTAACAAAGCCCTTTTTCTCTTTTTTCTTCCAATTGTTGTGGTGTCAACCTTGTAGGTTGTGGAAGGCTAGGAGAAACAACACTTCCATCTTTATAGTTGTGAGGGGTATAATTCCTTGTTGCCATAATTTTGCATTCCACTTTTATTTACAACAAGAATGCCTTTTGCAATGAATCAGGTTCCCAAAGGCGAACCTCATGTTGAATGTTATCCTTTAAAGTCCTTATGGAGACATCAATCCTCTGCTTCTCTGGAATATCATTTCCCCTTACATTCAATTTTTTAACATCCTCAATGTGCTCTGCCATTGAAAACTTTTGTTTGAGATTTATCAATTGGCTAAAGAAGGTGTTTCTCTTTGTATCCTCATAATGTGCTATCATTTCCTCTGTGAAAATTGACCACGTAACAAGTGGTTTACGAGAACAAAGCCCTTTATACCATAAAAATTGATCATGTTCTAAATATGAAGATGCAATAAGTACCTTTTGTAATAGTTGCACCTCATGTAGATCAAAATAGTGCTCCATCTGTAGTATCCAATTTACTAGATCCTTGCCATCAAACATCCTCATATCGCCTTTTCTTGATTTCAGGAGCTCAAACTTGAAGCAACTGTAACTCTGTAATTTTAAGTATCGAAGTTCTAAAATTATGTCCTGCAGTAACCCTCTAAGTCCTCTTTCTGAGCTCGCACGTGTGATCAAGATTTGATTCTCCAAGGAAGAGTTATGTCAAATCTTCCACGATCATCTGATTATAGACTTGTTCAGTATAGCGAACTTGTACGAAGTGTAACATGTCACTGTTTCCACCTTAGGCTCTGAAAATTATACCCAACAAACTAAAGCTTGTCTGATTTCTGTCACTTTTTACAAAATTTGAATTAGATGCTCAGAGAGACAGTTATGACGATTTGTCCAAGGTGACCCGTATGGAATGTAATTCAGGGCTCTGCAAAAACCCCAACTTCCTCAGATTATATCTCTGAAAATATAGCGATATAGTACTTGAAATTCGGAGCTGAGGTTCAGACTGATCTCTTTTGAAACAAGTTTTTTTATTTACTTCTGCAGTTTGTAGTGACATATTTATAGCAAAAATTCCACGATGACCTGTTTTAGATGAAATTCTAGAGCTTGTAAAAACCATAACTTCCTCCGATCATATCGCTGAAACTATAGTGAGACAAGATCTGAAATTAGAAGCAAGGTTTAGCACGATTTCCTCTCAAATTGGTTTTTTCTTAGCTTCTGAAACATCGCAACAAAAACCTATAGAGAAAATGCCACAATGACTTGTTTGGAGTAGTCAAACCCTAGAATATAAGCTCCAATACCAAATGTTATGAAACCAGCTCACAAAAAGATAGAAAAGATAGATCAACGCTTTAGAAATAAGCCTCTTAGAGGGGGCAACCTCCTTTATATTAAAAAAATGAACAATTCTTAGATGATACAAATGAAAAGGCTTCATTTCTATATATAGGAGTGTTAGGGGTCAAAATATAATCAGAGTTGACATAACAATAATAATGTAAGGGCACAATAATAACAATCGTGAGTTTCTATGGGGCACAATAATAACAATATGGGGACTACATGGGCACAACAATATAATAAGGGGTATTCACTAATAATAATAAGGGGTTACACTCGTAGTATAAGGACCTAACAATGACCAAGTCTTATATGCCAAAGTTCATTGTCATCGCGACTCTGCACTGTAGAGCTACAAAAAGGGTCTCTTTCACCTCTAGTTACCTCACATTAATATGTCAATCCGGGAACGTCTTGCTATTTCAAAGAGTGTCTTAGTTTGAGGCTTAGCACTTGTCAGAGTAATGTTCGTAGTACAACTTTTTAAAAACTACAAAAGTAAATATATGCGTGTCTACAACTTAAAAGGCTAAATCACACCAAGCAATGCATCAGTCAAAGGTTCGGTAGCAATAACCCATCCTTTTCATAACTGATGAGAACAGATCTAAGGTCTGGGAGCCAGGTAGTAGATGCTGAAGCTCACTGCAGCCTGAGATCGTCCTTAATGAATAGAAATGAAACGACAAGTAAAGGAAATAGCAATGAAATAGAACAGCACATCAGCCAAGGGTTTGGCAGCAATAACCCATCCCTCTCATAACTGATGGGAGCAGATCAGAGGTCTGGGAGCCAGGTAGTATATAATGATGCTCACTACAGCCTGAGGCCGTGCTTAAGAAATGGAAAGTAAATAAAATAGAAAATCAGCAATTGAAATGGAATAGCAATTGAAATGGGACAACAACTAAAATGGAACAGCAATTCAGAAATGGAACAGCAACTAAAATGGAACAGCAGTTGAAATAAGCAGTAACCAAGTTCGTGAAGCTGCAACTCTATTTAATCACTCCAATCAAAACATCAATCCTTCGCTCTTAAAAGATGTACACATACTATGGAACAGCACTACCAATGAAATAATATTAAAACCATATAAACACAACGTGCTTAATCTGATTCTATTATTGTTCTAAATAAAAGCATACGATTGCATCTCAAGATGAAAATAGTAACATTCAAGGATTCAATAATCATGTGAAATCGGAATTTTCAAGATAATTGTTGTAATGCTAAAGCACAATCGCATAAAACTCTGTAATGGAATGACAGTATCCTGTAGAGATTAATCAACACTTAAAGGATTGGTAACATGATACAGCTCAATATAAGACTTTTGTTTGCAAGAACATGAAATGAGTTAAACATAACAGAGCATGTAATATAAACGTTCTTAAAACACAACAGATTACCAGATCACTTCTATAAACAAACCACACAGAAACCACGCGTAATGGTACAAGAGCAAGTGTCCTCCAGGGCCAGGCCCTTAGCCTCCAGGGGTACACCATTAAGATCGATCCACGCTCAAAGATAAAAGAGTAACCAAGTCTGTATTAATGCATGAAATAGAATTATAATAACTCAAGTCTTCAACAGAACATAGAGATCATAGTCTTGATCTTTCTTAGAAGAAATTACATAAAAGTCCTCGTCTAGCCAACAACGCTATTCCTTATATAAAGATGATGACGGAGATATGTAGATGTAGAAATAGATAAAATCGCGATCCCTCAGGATCTAAGATCCTTAGGGATTCGCAGAATCGTTAATCCTGAGTCACTTCTTCCGTTTTCCGCTCCGAGCTGGTATCTCCGCTGCTCGGTTGGTCCGTTTTGATCTGGTTTGCACGCGGTCTCCCGTCAAAGGGACAACAGTTAGTTCATCTTTGTATTTCCCTTTGGGATGGCCACTTTCCGTTTTTCCTCCCTCCTGCACATAGGAATGACAATTATCAGCGTTCTCCATTAATCTCACGTGTTTCGTTATAAATCCTTATTATTGTCTAAGTTTCTAATGCAAAAGGCTTATAAGTTCTAATGAAAAGATGCTGAAATAACCATCGAAACATACCTTCTTTTATACTCCACACACCCCCCAGCTTACCCTTTTTCATGGCCTCATGTAAACATTGTAGTTGACATGCCAAGCAGTGAGTGAGTAGGTTGGAGATGGAATATCGTGTGAGGGCCTACAGCCGTGATGCGAAACTAAGCGATCAAAAAAATGGCCGGTCTGGCCCTCAGGCATCTCATACAGGGCTTGGTAACCGGGTGCAGGATGCCAAATGATTGGACTCCAGAACCTATATACTAACCAGGATGGCCCTGCCCTCAAAAAAATTTCGCCATAGAGGGGGAATCGGTTAACAGCAAGTTTAAAATTCTCATACTTAAATGGTTCTCTGAGATGGATGCTCGGATTAGATATTCGATATCGAAATTTAGCTGCTTCAACGGCAGGGTCTTTAATAGAGGAAAAGTATTCAAGTCCTTGTCGAATGATTGCTTCATGCATGGGTCCTAATGCTTCAATCACTCCTAGAGCCTTCATGAGATTGCTATGTCTCCTCCATAACTATTCTAGGTCCCTAGGCTCAGCTCTTACCCATAGATCTAATCCGTTTTCTTGTCTTTGAAAAGTGTTTTAGGCTTTTAGCCATTTAATTTGATTGACTGCAATGAGATAAATGCTTGCAATTGAATGTCCCCAAAAAAAGGGCCAGGGTTCAGCTCGGTCTCTTTTTCTAGTATAAGGTTATGCAAGTAAAATTCACACAATAACCTTTGCACTTTCACCCCATAATGTTTACAGCAATTTATAAAATCATTTATAGTGTTAATTTGTATGGGAGCACCTACTTTAACAACCTTTATTTTCATTGTAAATACATTTCCATTAGAAAAAGGGGCATAGTTCTTGGCAGGGGCTCTACATGCTAGGACGTCATTGTATAGGGGACACAAGGTATCCATTTGTTTGATAACTACATCTAATCTATGAGTTACCTTTGCAACTTTCTCTTGTTCCCTTTGCCATCCTTCGAAGGCTTGGCTTTCAGATAAGTTGACGTTCCTTAGCTGTTGTTGTAGTTCTTCATATTTTTCTCGGGGGACCGTTTGCTCCCTAAGCTTTTCTGCTTCTTGCTGGGCCTGCTTCAAATGTTTGTGAAGGGTTCTCGTTTTCGAATCCTTCTTCCATGCAGCCGTGGAGGCCAGGAGCTTTACTTGAACTTTCTTATTGCGCTGCTTCGAGTTCAGAACCCTTATTACTCCCAAAGGTGGTGCCTCCGTCTGAGCCATCTTATCATCCTTTTCAGCTTTAACACGAACTCCAGCCCACTATTGTTCCTCTTCAAATGGAATAGCAGTTTGTTTTTTAGCTTCATTTGGAACAACAGTTTGGCTTTTGTCAAGGTTTTGAGCAGTGGGATGGATTCTAGTCCTCCGCCTCTTGCCCTTATGGGATCTTACTGGTGTGGCGAGACCTTTTCTTCTTGAAGTCCCTTTCACCCTTTTCCTTGCCTTTAGAATCCTAATCTGCTGGTGAAGCTGGACTATTATGTTCAACAATGTCCGTTGTTCCCTTCGTAATTCCCTTATTTCCATCATCTCTTCAGAAAGAACAGCAAATTGTTCGCTGCAGTTTGGACTGTGGCGAGCTTCCTCATTTTCTCCCTGGGGTGGTTGTTCCGGGGTAAGAACCTTACTTGGCTCTGTTTTTTCTTGGGCTAATTCTTCTTCTGCCCTTATTTCCTCCGAACTTTCTTCTGGTGTCTTCTGATTAGGAACGGGTTGTTCCTGCTCAGTGTTTTCTGATATCTTCTCATTATGAACGGACAAATTTTCTACTTCCGCCCCTTCTACATGCAATTCCTTGGGTGCATCTTTCTCCTGGGTTTTCTCTACGGCATGGAGGTTTGATGGACTCAGGGGTTGGCCATATTCGCCCATATTGGCCAAAATGTTGGCCAATTCATCTTCCCCTAACGGGTCTTGTAATGGGCTACCTTCCTGCTGTTCCATTCCTTCCTCCTGCTCGAACTGCTCAGCTTCTTTTCTCTCGTCTCCTTCCTCTTCAGACTGCTCATCCTTTTCTTCTTCTCTCCCTGCAGATTTCTCTACCTCCTCTTCTTCTTCTTCTATTTCTGCCTCTGCAAACTACTCTTCTTCCTCGTCATTTTCTTTTTCCGTTTCTGTCTCTGCATCCTACTCTGCTTCCTCGTCGTTTTCTTCTTCCGTTTCTGTCTCTGCAGACTGCTCATCTTCGATTTCTATTACTTGGCTCGTGACTTCCTGGGGCTTCTCCAACCCTCCTCGTAGTCATCCGAGCCTTGCCGATTTTCTACGTTTTTCTGGTTGTTCGGGTGTACGAGCGTCATTTTTCCATTTTTCAGATCGTTTTTTAGGTTGCTCCTCTATGCAAGTGTCCTACTTCCGTTTTTCTAAATGTTGGGGTGTCCTAGCAACTTGTTTTTGTTTTTTTGGGCGTCCCGATGTGGCCGTCCCTCCATTGATGATGGTAATTAGTTCTTCCCAGCTGCTCAGCTACTGGGTGAGACTATAATTAACTATCAATGGAATTAATCTGTGGTGGCTAATGACTGATTCTATGTGCTGTGCGTTTTTCATACTTCGTGCGACGTCATGCAATAGTGAATTCAACAATGCAGGTAAATTCACAGAACATTTTTGTTTTAAGAGAGCTAGGAGTTTAAGATGTCGTGGTTTTACCACGTCGTTTCTACCTTCATAGGTGATGTAGCTTTGGATGATTTTTGCCAATTCTACCCATGGCTCTCCTAGCGTTGCTGGCAACACCCCCTTTCTTCGAATTGTCAAACTCTAGCCCTCGTCCTGAAAGATTTCTAAAATCTTCTGCAGCCTTTCCTTCTTTATTGTCCATACTGGTCCAGTGGCTGGTAGTCCCGAGACTCTTGCTATTATGTCATCGGTGACTGCTATTTGCCTTCCTCTTACTGTGGATTAGTCTTCCTATAAATTCTATAAAAATTCTATCGCTACTGTTTCATTGGACTCCTTCAGGCGGTTGAAATAGGTCAACCATCCTACTTTCTTCAGGATTATTCAGGCTGTAGCCGAAACAGTTAATACTTGCGGTTCTCGGTGAACTGACCTTCCTCCCATAGCTTCACTGCAAATTCTCAAAGGAACGGCAGTTGTTTGTTGAAACGCAGAGAAGATGGTGGTGTGTTACTCGTTCAACTTCTAATGCTACAGCGTATGCTATGGAAATCACTTCGAACAACAGCTCATGCAAAAGAAAACAAAAATAGAAAAAGATAATACCGTTTAGCCGTGTTATGCCCGAGTACACAATTTCTCAAATAATGTACTGACACGTGTTCTGGGGAATGATGAGGTTAGCCCAGCCATCAAATAAAGGAGCAACGTCTGTTCTGCCATGAGGTCTTTATGGAACAGCATATGGCAATATGCCATGTTTACAAAAACAACCTATTACTGAAATCGAGGTATAACGTTACATCGCTTTAATATGTAAGGGACTGCGGTGATATGATGGAAGTTCGGGGATAAGACATTTGCCATAAATAGAGAGTCTCATGCGGTCACTGTCACTAGCTCCGTAATGAGTGGCGATAATATATAGTCATGCGCTATATGGTTGGGTAATATTATATAATTAATTACCATGGCATAAGTAACAAGAGGATGCAATCTTCTTACCTATTGGTGTAAAAATACAACTTCAATACCATTAACAGTGCTATGCTACCGAGAGGTGTCCATAACCTTGGCAGAGTTGTTTGTTTCACCCCTGGAACCATAGTCCTTTGTGTATGCCAAGAAGCGTTGTGTAATGTCAAAATGTAGGCCACTATGCTGGCTTGGTGACCAGTTAGTCATAATGCCATTCATGAGGGAGGAGCGAGTAGTGGGCAGGCCGACTCGTGATGAGACCTCCTGTTCCAAGGGTTATTTGTTTGATATACCTTTTGGACCATTTCCCAGGTGTAGTGGCCATAGTGGGAATGCCACTTCACTTCCGTCCTGATGATCATGGTAGGCCAGCTCGTAATGAGACTTCCTATCCTGCAATTTGACAATTTTTAGAAACCCTATTTTGCTTCCTTCTTTTTTTCTTCTTGTTTTTAATAAAGAGCCTTTCCTATTTATACACAAAAGGTGGTTCAACACTCCTTAAGAGTAGAAATGGTGGAATAAGTCTTAATATCCCAATAGAAAGGTATAGATCCTTTGGTCTTATTGCCGAATGATAATCAAAGAAGATTAAAAAAAAAGAAGGAACCATCATGATACAGATAACCAATCAGAACGGAGTTAGTAGGACAATGGCAGCAAAAGATGATGAATAAGCATGTCTTTCCCTGCGTCCTTTCACCAATTTAGGGCAGTCTCTTATAAAGATAGAGATTTATGATTTACTGATTTCCGTATGCTGTGTTTTTGTTTCCATCACATAAGTGCATAGCCGTATTGAAAAAGACTTGAAAGAACATTAGCAATAAGCATCCTTAATTTAGAATAGAAAGAACAAGCTATTTCAAAATCATATGAGTAGTGTTCCTTTCGAGGGAGGGCACAACAAAAGTTCACAAATGTTGTTCGTTTGGAGAAAGGAACAGTAGAAATTAACAGTGTTGTTCCTTTTGAAAAGGAACAGCAAAATCAAACAAGTGCCGTTCCTTTGAAAAAGGACCGACAGAAATAAAAAAGTGTTGTTCCTTTTGGAAAAGAAACAGCAAAAACAAACAAGTGTTGTTCCTTTTGAAAAAGGAACAGCAAAGCACACAAGTGTTGTTCCTTTTGAATAGGGAACAACAAAAATCACTAGTGTTGTTCCTTTTGGGAAAGGAACAGCAAAAATAACAAGTGTTGTTCCTTTTGGGAAAGGAACAACAAAAATCACAAGTGTTGTTCCTTTTGGGAAAGGAACAACAAAAATCACAAGTGTTGTTCCTTTTGGAAAAGGAATAGCAACAATCATAAGTGATGTTCCTTTTGGAAAAGGAACAACAAAAATCAAAAGTGCTATTCCTTTTGGAAAAGGAACAACAAAAATCACAAGTGTTGTTCCTTTTGGAAAAGGAACATCGAAAACACAAAGTGATGTTCCTTTTAGAAAAATGAACAGCAGAAAACCAAAAGTGCTATTCCTTTTGAAAAAAAGGAACAATAGAAGTAACAAAACCTGTTGCAAAGATATGTACAAAAAAAAAATGATTCAAGAAGTTATATACAAATTGTAAGGAAAAGTAAATTTCTTAGTGAGTTACAGGTGAGGAAGACTTGTCTTCCTCCCCTAAGATCTCCATATCTGAATCTTGGCGTAGTTGTTGGCATAAGGACTCCCGAGTAAGTGGTTTGCGATAAATATGGACTCGATGACCGTTTGCCTTAAAGGTATATTCAGAACCATCAATAGTAATCAGGGTAAGGGTGCCATTGTCATGTACTTTCTGAATTTCATATGGTCCCAGCCAACGAGTCTGGAGTTTCTCGGGGAAGTCCTGAAACCTAGAGTCATATAAAAAAGCCCAGTCTCCTTTGTGGAAGACTCTACTTTTAATGAGAGCATCATGCCATTTAGCTCTCTGCTGCTGTATCAAGGTAGTGTGTTGAAGTGTAGAGAGCCTAATTTCATCCAGCTCATTGATCTATTGTAGTCGATTAGTTTGTGCCTCAGGTAAGTCTAAACCGACTTCTTGTGTTGTTCGTAATTTCTAGATTTAAAATTCTATAGGAAAAATAGGTTTTTTTTTTCCGAACATTAGTTGGTAAGGTGAGTGACCAGTGGTGCTTCTCCATGTTTTTCTATAAGCCCACAGTGCTTCAGGTAGTCTGGCAGCCCAATCGCGTCTATGTGATGCAACTGTTTTTGTTAGAATTGTTTATATTATCTTGTTGCTGCTTTCTACTTGCCCATTTGCCTGTGGGTGATATCGGGTGGTAATTTTATGCTGAACATGATAATTGTTGAGTGTTGCCGCTATTCTGTTCCCAGCAAACTATGGCCCTCCATCTGTAATTATCTCTCTAGGGAGGCCATAACGTACAGATAGATGGAGCAGGAACTGTATAACAAATTCTTCTGTAGCTCTGGGCATGGCCTTTGCTTCAACCCACTTGGTGACGTATTCCGTTGCCACCAAAATGTATGTTTTTTCGTTTTATGGTGGGTTGATTAGTCCCATGAAATCAAGATCCCAACGCTCAAATGGTTTGATGACTAGCTGTGGTTTCAAAGGAATCTCATCCGACTCACTAGGGCGTCCCGCTCTCTGGCAACTGTCACATGATTGGACAAATTTCTTTGCATCTTTGAAAATTGTGGGCCAATAATACCCTCTCTGTAATAATTTATGTGCAGTCCTGCGATCAGTGAAATGTCCACCACATGGTTGGTCATGACATGCTTTCAATATATCAAAAATTTCGTCTTGTCGAAAGCATCTCCTAATTTTCATGTATGCCCCTATGTGAAACAAATAGCCCCCAATCCAGGAAAATCTGGTACTTCGCTGAACAATCTGTTTTCGCTCATTAGGGGTTAGATGCTTTGGTAACTTACCTACTGTTAGGTAATTGGAAACATCATCATACCAGGGTGTTTGAACAACAACGACAAAGAGATGCTCATCTGGAAATTGATCTTCAATTGCTGTTGCATCGACTGGTTTTGGCATTCTTGAAAGGAAATCAGCTACCGGGTTTTCTTTCTCGGGTCGATCCTTGATTGTAATATCAAATTCCTACAATAAAATCAGCCATCTAGTTATTCTGCCATTTGTGATAGGCTTGTTTGCTAAATATTTTATAGCAGAATGATCTGTGTATAAGATAACAGGATATCCAGTAATGTAATGTGTGAATTTATTGACAAAATGTATAACAGCTAGAAATTCTTTTTCAGTGACAGTATAATTTAATTTAGCAGGGGATAGATTTTTGCTAATGTAATACATTTCATATGGTTTTCTATCCTCCTCCTATCCAAGGACCGCTCCAATGGCTGTTTCTGAGGCATCAGATGATATTTGGAATGGCAAATCCCAATTCGGTCCCTGAAGCACTAGGGCTGTAGATACGAGCTTCTTCAGATCGTTGAAGGCACATTCACATTTTTTTGTCCAAAGAAAATCAATATTACCAGTTAGTGCATACAATGGTGCAGCAATACGTGAATAATGTTCTATAAACCTTCTGTAGTAACCAGAGAATCCAAGAAAGCTACGTACCTCTGTTTGAGTAGT
>APFE031045154.1:44219-64258 GCA_000404065.3 Pinus taeda
TTAGATGCTTTGGTAACTTACCTACTGCTAGGTAATTGGCAACATCAGCATACCAGGGTGTTTGAACAGCAACAACAAAGAGATGCTCATCTGGAAATTGATCTTCAACTGCTGCTACATCGACTGGTTTTGGCATTCTTGAGAGGAAATCAGTTACCAGGTTCTCTTTCCCGGGTCGATCCTTGATTGTAATATCAAATTCCTGCAATAAAATCAGCCATCTAGTTATTCTGCCATTTTTGATAGGCTTGTTTGCTAAATATTTTATAGCAGAATGATCTGTGTACAAGACAACAGGATATCTAGTAATGTAATGTCTGAATTTATTGACAGCATGTATAACAGCTAGAAATTCTTTTTTCAGTGACAGTATAATTTAATTCAGTAGGGGATAGATTTTTGCTAATGTAGTAAATTACATATGGTTTTCTATCCTCCTCCTGTCCAAGGACCACTCTAATGGCTGTGTCTGAGGCATCAGATGATATCTGGAATGGCAAATCTCAATTCGGTCCACGAAGGGCTGGGGCTGTAGATACGAGCTTCTTCAGATCGTTGAAGGCACATTCACATTTTTCTATCCAAAGAAAATCATTATTACCAGTTAGTGCATACAATGGTGCAACAATACGTGAATAATGTTCTATAAATCTTCTGTAGTAACCAAAGAATCCAAGAAAGCTACATACCTCTGTTTGAGTAGTAGGAGTAGGAATAAGCAAAAGTATTTGGATTTTGGCTGGGTCTACCTGAATGCCAGCTGTTGAAATATAGTGTCCTAAAATAAGTCCTTCCGTCATCATCATGTAACATTTTTCATGGCTTAAATAGATCCTGGTAGCTATGCAACATTGTAGGACTTCTTCTAGTGTCTCCAATGCTGGATCAAACTCATCTCCATATGGATTAAAGTCATCCATATATACTTCCAGTCCTTCATTTATTAGATCTGCAAAAATGCTAAGGATAGCCCTTTGGAATATGGCGGGGGCATTACATAAGCCAAAAGGTAAAACTTGATAGGCGAATGTTCCCCAAGGACAAGTAAAAGTAATTTTGTCCTGATCTTCAGGGGCAATCTGTATTTGGTTATACCCACTGAAGCCATCGAGAAAAGAAAAGAATTTCTTCCGTGCCAAAGTGTCCAATACTTGATCGATGAATAGGAGAGGAAAGTGATCTTTTTGCGTTGCCTTATTTAGCTCCCTATAGTCCACCAGATTCTCCACTTCCCATTCTTTTTCAGCACCACCACAAGCAGGGAGACCCATTTACTATCAGAGATAGGGTAGATGAAATTAACATCTAAATTTTTTTGAAGCTCAACTTTTACTACTTCTTTTAAATGAGGATTTAGTCTTCTCTGAGGCTGTCTAACAGGTCTTGCATCATTTTCTATGTAGATGTGGTGTGTACATAATTGAGGGTCAATTCCTTTCATATCAGGGTAATCCCATGCAAATGCTTCTTTATATTTTCTTAAGATATGGATGAGCTTTGTTTCTTGTTCGGGTGTAAGGTCGTCGTTAATGTTTAAGGTCTTTCCAGGTTCAATTTCCACAATTTTACTATGTGCAACTGAAGTGACAGGGATTGTGTGATCATGTGTATCTTTCAGAGGTTCCTCTTCTACTTCATTATCAAATGCAGCTTTTATCATATGACACTGGGTACGAGATGTGAGTTCAGTTTGACTAATGAAATTACTGATGGCATCATCTTCTGTTTGGTCTTTGAACTCAAGTGCTTCTTGTATAGTTAATGGAGATCTAATGTTGTCAGTAAGATATGATACAGGGTGCCTATTAGTTTTAACTATTGTGATGCTTGGTTGTGTTGGGGGATATAGTACTAAATTCTTGATATCTGCCCCCTTGGTTATGATCATGTTCTCTTGTCGACAGCCGATATAGGCATCAGAAGTAGCGAGCCAAGGTCTTCCTAAGATCAATGGATGTCCATCAAGTTGGGTTTTAGGGTTTATTATCAGAAAATGAGTTGGGTATTCCCAAGAGTCAACCGAGACCATGACATCATGTAGTATGCCTTCCGGCCTAACCAAAAACCGATCAGCCAATTCCAGCAGAGTGGAGTTGGTTTCTGTAGATGTAATGCCTAGCTTTTGGCAAGTAGTGGTTGTCAATATATTGATTGCAGCTCCAATATCAACTAAGACATTGGTTAGGGTTTAACCATAAATTTGAACATTTACTATTGGGTTTCCTGGGTCTTCATACTTAATAGGTGTTTCCTTTCCTGATAATAAGTTAGATAAAGTATCGACTACTTCAACTCTTGGATTATATATTATATTCCTCCTCTGTCTTTTTATGCACAATTCTTTAATAGTTTTTGCGTATATCAGGATGTCTTGAATGGCCTGAAGAAATGGAATTTTTATGTAAAAATTTTGTAATTCTCTTAGAATGTCAAAATTAGGGTGTTGTATAGGTCGAGGTATGACTAAACGTTCTGGAAATGGGGGAGAGGATGTGGTTGTTTGATTATGACTTTGTTGTCTATTCACATCCTCCTCTTGTGACAAATGTTCTCTAGGTAACTGATCTTCAATCTGAACTGTTTTATTTCCCTCTTTTTGGATAATACGCCCAGATCTTAGCTGAAGATCATTGCACTCCCTTAGATCAGGTCCTTCTTTTGGTGTTTCTAAAATTTGGAGAGCTTGGACCGGTGTGTTATTTGGATTGGGCTTGAGCTGGGCTAGGAGTTGGGGTCTCAGATTAGATTGGGGGCTTTGCTGTAAAGTTGGCAGTGTAGGTTGAGGGAAAGGAATATTTCCTACTGGTTGCTGTGTTGGTCTCTGCCAGTTAGTCTTCCAGACTAAACCTTGTGAAGTGGGGGGAGTCCATTGTGGTGGGTATTGGTTGTTTTGCTAGTATGGTGGGGGATAAGGAGGATTCGACCAACCAGATTGGCTTGTCTAATTTAGCCACGGGTTTGCAGAAGGATATGACTGTGATGACCAGTTTGGAAATCGGGGCTGAAACTGACTTTTCCATGTATTATACTGTTGAGTATTGTACTGCGGATATTGAAAAGAAGAAGTTGGGTCTGAAAACATAACAGTTTGTCGCGGCTGCCACTGACGACACTGGTTGAGTAAATATACTATCTCTGGTTCTTCTTCTGCTTCCTTATATACCGCTTTCAGTCTAGGTAATGAGGGACAACGTTCTATAGAGTGATCCCTTGTATAGATGGCGCATGTCTGGACTGTATCTAGTGGACACTCCTTATGGCTATGCTTCTTCCTGCACCTGGGGCAGAAGATTGCCAAATTCTATTTTGCCTCCATTTCTTTCTGCTTGGCCTGCAAAACGTCCAATTGTGTAGTCAGTGTTCCTAGTATATCCGTTTTAAAATTTTCAAATAAATTTCCAATTTCCACATGCGTTACTCCTTCTGATGGGATTTTGTTTTCTCTTGCAAACCGATCATGTTCTGCTGGTTTGATTCGTGTACTGCCTCTCAAACTCCTGATGCATTAATCAATTATGTTAGCAAAACTTTCCTGATAAATATCTCATTTCCCCATGATGTTTAATGTTTCAATCCATTGTTCTTTCATGCCCCTTATTAATGTTGTTTTCAACACGTTATCAGGCAAAGGTAGCAATGCATAGGGAGATCTTTGTAGATTATACTGGAAACGTTCAAAATATTCTTCTAATGTTTCGTTTGGCCTAGCTATCATCTGAAATATTTCATCATTTAGTTCTCTAGACCTGCAGTAGTCTTGATATTTTTTCAAAAGGATTCCTTCATTTGTTCCGAGTTATTTATAACCCCACCACCTAATCCCATAAACCATCTTAAAGCAGCCCCTTTTAGAGTAGATGGGAACAATTTTAGTTTCTGGGGGTCAGTGGTGTAATCATATCCCCTGTACAGTACATCAAATTCAAATAAAAATGCATCCGGGTCCTCCGATGTAATTCCGTGAAATGTAGGGATATGTTGAAGGGGAATTGCTTTCATAGGGGCATTTGCTGCCGAATCCACTATGGGGTATTGTAATATAGAGGTTTGGGTGTTTGGCGGATTTTGAGCCATTGGGTCAAATATATGCCAATAACCTTCCGGAATATCTAAGAGGGTATTCCTAGGTTGAGGAGGAATGTCTTTAACAGGAACAGTTTTAATAACACTTCCTCTATCTGGGATTTCTGTCTGAGGGGATTGGGTCCCTTCAATAATAATTTTTACCGCACTCCCTTTGTCTGGGCTATTTAATGGCTGATTTATCCTAAGAGGAGATCTCGGCTCCCTAGTCTCCCCTATTTCCCCTTCTCCTTCACAAAGATTACTGAAATTCCCTCCTTGCAATCGTTTTGGAATAGAATTTTCAATTTCTTGAAATTCTTGTTCGTCGGTTTGACTATGCACCTCAACAAACGCTATAGATGGTGAACCTGTGGCCTGAAGGGAACTAGTAGGCTGTTTGGAAATAAATTTCCTGGGTCCTACTGAACGCTGAGATTCGGCTTTCTTATAGATTTCGTCTATGAAGGTTGATCGACCAAGGGTCACTGGTCCCTTAGATTTTTTTGGCTCTGGTAAAGGTTTGGGATTTTTCTCCAGCTTTTTCTGCTTAGTCACGCACTCAATTTAACTACTAAATCCTTCTTAAGCAGATAGCAGCAAATCTGCAGGAAAGCGAGCAAAGGAGCAGGGCTTTACATGCTCCGTACCTAGGTTCTTACCTTCCGTTTTCAAAACCTAATTCTTCCCTAGCAGGTTCGTACACTACCCTGAAGAAAACAAATGGCTACACTCTTTCCCCGGCAACGACGCCAAAATGTAGAGCTATAAAAAGGGTCTCTTTCACCTCTAGTTACCTCACATTAATATGTCAATCCGGGAAGGTCTTGCTATTTCAAAGAGTGTCTCAGTCTGAGGCTTAGCACTTGTCAGAGTAATGCTTGTAGTACAGTTGTTTAAAAACTACAAAAGTAAATAGATGCGTTTCTACAACTTACCTACTTCAAAAGGCTAAATCACACCAAGCAATGCATCGGTCAAAGGTTCGGTAGCAATAACCCATCCTTTTCGTGACTGATGAGAACAGATCCGAGGTCTGGGAGCCAGGTAGCAGATGCTGAAGCTCACTACAACCTGAGATTGTCCTTAATCAATAGAAATGAAACGACAAGTAAAGGAAATAACAATGAAATAGAATAGCACATTAGCCAACGGTTCGGTAGCAATAACCCATCCATTTCATAACTGATGGGAGCAGATCAGAGGTTTGGGAGCCAGGTAGCAGATCCTGATGCTCACTACAGCCTCAGACCGTCCTTAAGAAATGGAAAGTAAATAAAACAACACATCAGCGATTGAAATGGAACAATGATTGAAATGGAACAACAATTGAAATGGGACAGCAACTAAAATGGAACAACAATTCAGAAATGGAACAACAACCAAAATGGAACAGCAATTCAGAAATGGAACAACAACTAAAACGGAACAACAATTCAGAAATGGAACAACAACTAAAATGGAACAACAATTCAGAAATGGAATAGCAACTAAAATGATACAGCAGTTGAAATAAGCAGTAACCAAGTTCGTCAAGCTGTAACTCTATTTAATCACTCCAATCAAAACATCAATCCTTCACTCTTAAAAGATGTACACATACTATGGAACAACACTACCGATGAAATAATATTAAAACCATATAAATGCAACGTAGTTAATCTAATTCTGTTATTGCTCTAAATAAAAGCATACGATTGCATCTCAAGATGAAAACAATAACATTCAAGGATTCAATAATCATGTGAAATCAGACTTTTCAAGATAACTGCTATAATGCTAAAGCACAATCACATAAAACTCTGTAATGGAATGACAGTATCCTGTAGAGATTAATCAACACTTAAAGGATTGGTAACATGATACAGCGTCAATATAAGGCTTTTGTTTGCAGGAACATGAAATGAGTTAAACATAATAGAGCATGTAATATAAACGTTCTTAAAACACAACAGATTAACAGATCACATCTATAAACAAACCACACAGAAACCACGTGTAATGGTACAAGAGAAAGTGTCCTCCAGGGCTGGGCCCTTAGCCTCTAGGGGTACACCGCTTAAGATCGATCCAGGCTCAAAGATAAAAGAGTAAACAAGTCTGTATTAATGCATGAAATAGAATTATAATAACTCAAGTCTTCAACAGAACATAGAGATCACAGTCTTGATCTTTCTTAGAAGAAATTACATAAAAGTCCTCCTCTAGCCAACAACGCTATTCCTTATATAAAGATGATGACGGAGATATGTAGATGCAGAAATAGATAAAATAGTGATCCCTCAGGATCTAAGATCCTGAGGGATTCGCAGAATCGTTAATCCTGAGTCACTTCTTCCCTTTTCTGCTCCGAGATGGTATCTCCACTTCCTTTCCTGGGTTGGTCTGTTTTGATCTAGTTTGCACGCGGTCTCCTGTCAAAGGGACAACAGTTAGTTCATCTTTGTCTTTTCCTTTGGGATGGCCACTTTCCGTTTTTCCTCCCTCCTGCACATAGGAATGACAATTATCAACGTTCTCCATTAATCTCACGTGTTTCGTTATAAATCATTGTTATTGTCTAAGTTTATAATGCAAAAGTCTTATAAGTTATAATGAAAGGATGCTGAAATAACCATCGAAACATACCTTCTTTGATACTCCACATGCACCTTCTCTTCCTTTGTGTTCAATGCACAACAATCCTCCACATCTAGATTATACAGGCTCTTCACATGAAACCCAATCTACTTCACATATCCCATGGTTATGTGTCTCAGGAATTGTATTCCTTCATTGAAGATCACATCATAACCATGGTCTTCTAGAACTGCAAAAAAGATGATATTTTATTTTAGGACTGGAATAAACATGACATCATTGAGCCTAAAGAGGGAGCGTGAATCTATCTAAAAACTGATTGTACCAATCCCTCCATGTGGAATGATGCACCTGAGTCCACGTACCACATACTCTCCATCACTGTGTTTGCCATGCATGCAATGTGGGTAAAGTCAAGCTCAAACTGTGAAGCCAAAGGTTCACCTGTTTCTCCTCTTTAGGTCTTCTTGCTTGCCTTCTTGGTGCACACTTTGTGGCATAGTTCCCGAATTCATGAGAATGGAAGCATTTAACTTTTGACAAATATTTCTTTTTTCCCCCTTGACTGTATTTTTGTTTGTATTTGGATTCCTTACCTTTTCCCTTCTTTTCCTTTCTTGCCAATGCAATGTTTTCTTCATCCTCATGCTTGGATGAATTCCCAACTCTGGTATTCCACCTTATTTTCTCCTATACCAAATCAGACCATAAGCGCTCCCAACTCAGTGGTTTCTCCCTCCCATTCACTGAATCTTGGTAGCTATGACAACTCTTTGGAAGGCCCAAAAGGGCTAAGGTTACCAAGTCTTCAAGTACATTAACACCAACCCCACCATGTTCATCATGAAAATGTGTAAACTTGATTAGATACTGTGGAATTGTTTCACTTTTTTCATCTTGATACTTCAAATTTTATCCTTAAGCACCAACTTCTTATGGTCACTAATATTCTTGAACAATTCTGTCAGTCCTTTCAACATCATAAACATATTTTATCTCTTGTTTATATTCGAGACAATATGATAATGTACTCCCTCCAATATTATTCTTCTTGCCTTGGCTACATCTTTCTTCTACTAAGAAAGATTCTAGGCATCATATTCTTAATGTTTTGCAACATATGTCTTGATGTATTATGTAAATTCATTGTCATCCAATATTGTGTGCATGTGGTCCTTCCATGCAAAAAAATTAGAGGTGCCTTCCAAGGAATACTCTAGCCTTAGTCCATTGAATACCATCGTTTCAACATTGAAGAAATCCTGCGAAACTAATCTTCATATACAAACCTCTAAGATACAACTTCAAATTTCTTGGTCTAATATGAATCCAACTCTAATACCATGTAGAAATTAGGTTGTTTATTTACAACTTCTCATGAAGTTTTAATCAAAATCACAAGACACAAATCTACACTACTTCTCTGCGGACATTGATTCACAATTTAGAACAAAAATCTCAGACATGCAAGAAGGAATAACACACATGCAACAAGTATTTTTATCGTGGGAAAGAAATTTGCTAAAAACCCTAATGCCTACTTGCATGAATCAAATGAATAGAGTTGAAATACAATTTATTTTGTCAACTCATCTCACCTTGTAAGTGCATAACCTATCTCTCTGCTCACTGAACGCTGCTGACCCAGAATTTGTCAAATTTTTCCTCAGCTTGAGATCCTATTTCATTTTGTTGTTCCTTAAGGAATAAACCCCTATTATTTATGAAAATTCTTTTAATTTAATTGCACAATTCCTTTATGATGCCAATTTGATTACATGTAACACATGTACACTCAAGACTAGTCTACAACTAATGTTATAGTTCCCTTGGAATCTCCACCTCAACTGGGTAATTAAAATAATCTGCATGCACTAGCTATTTTAGATTGATTTATCAGTTAACTAGATTATCACTAAGCTTGAATAAAGTCTCACTATTTAGCTGACCTTCCACTAGTTCCTCTAAAAGTTGGAACTAGTTCAACTGAAAACAACTTGAGATCATTGGCCTTGATTGCTACAAATAATCAATCACACATGTAGAACTGAACTCTAACTCATCGAACTCAAATTTACTGAGTAAACTGGGTGACACAAGACACGCCACACAAGTTAACATCATTCAAGTTGTATGTTCATGTGGAAATTAGAATTTTCTCAATTTAATCAAGGCAAAAGTCAAATTGAGAATTTCTTGCTACTTTTTTCAACATGAGTTGATTTTCAAGAACCTAAGTATTATTTGTTTCTATAGAAACAATTTCTTCATCCATAGCTTCTATCCAAACTTTTTTTTAACAACTTCATCAAAATTTATAGGAATATGCAATTAATGAAAAATTTGAAACTTGACCTATTTCATGATTTTGCTCATGCAATTATTTTAAACTTCTAGTATTCTAGCCTTTAATTCTAATCTTTAATGTAGCTAATGTAGGATTAGATTCATTAGTTACTTTTGATCACGTTGTTTGTTTTCCACATGACCTGATGGTTCACGAGACTCTTGAGTTCTTAGTGTTATGAACTATAATGGGTGGCATATATTGATTGGCTTGTTTGAAATTCTTGCACTAGACATATATGGAGTCATTTGTCCACCTTGTACTTCTTACCCATCCCCATCATCAGTTCCATGAGATAATATAGCTCCCCTTGCAACATATATATCTATGCTTCCATCTCAATGTTCTTCTTCCCTGAACTCAACATCTCTACAAATAATATACTTCTTGGTTATGAGATTATAGATTCTATATGCCTTAGACTCATCACTATATCCAACAAAGACACGGTTCTCAATTTTTTCATCTAACTTGTTTCCTAACTCTTTAGGTACATGTACATAAGAAACACATCCAAATATTCTTAAATGATATCCTATCGCTAAATGCTTCTTTGGGAACTTGAGCATTTACACTGTTAGTTGGACTTATGCTAAGAATATAAATAACACAAATTATTTCTTCTCCCCACTATTCACTTGGTAGATTATTTTCCTTCAACATGCTTCGATCCATATTCATAATAGGTTGGATTTTCCTTTCATCCACTCCATTTTTATATGGAGTATAACAAGCGGTAAATTGTTTCTTGATTCCATAAGGCTCACCAAAATCAATGAAATCATTTACCATATACTAATCATCTCTATTTGATCTTAAAATTTTCATCTATTTGCCAATTTCATTTTCAACGATACCTTTAAAAATATTAAATAGAGTAAAAGCTTCAGATTTTTGTCTCAAAAGTTAAACCCAAGTTTTTTTATTATAGTCATCAATAAAAATTAAAAAGTAAACATGACTAGTCAATGAGGGTGTTTGCATAAATCCAAAAAAATCTGTGTACAATCTCCAACGGATTTTTAACCTTATACACAACTCCAAATACAAATTTATCTCTATAATGTTTTGCAAGTATACAACTTTCACACGAACTTCTTGGTTACTAAATACTGGGTAACCCTTTTACGATCTATTTCTTTTGTAACAAATCTAGACCACCAAAATATAAATGGCCATATCTTATATTACATTACCATGATTCATCCAAATTATCAGTTATATACACATTCAAGGAGGGAGATAATTGATGTACCCTTTCAATCAGTTTCTTGCTTCGATATTTATCAGTGGTTGTACATACTTTATTCTTGAAGAACACTTCATACATTTTAGCTATTAGATGTCCAATGCTCAAGAAATTGCATTTTAAACTACATACATACTACAAATCATCAATTTTTGTTCTTTCAACATTTTTTGTATAAACAATAATCACTCATTTACCTTTAATTCACACCTTATTATCATTGCCATCTTAACTATGGACTCAATACTAATGTATAGACTAGCAAATAAATCTATGCTTATATTCATGTGAGTGCTAAAGTTGTTCATTATAGGTCGAAGACACTAGCTTCTGATTATGTGCATACCTTTCTATGATGTGTGCAGACTACTTACTAACATCAACCTACTTCTTCTAGTAGTTGTTATAAAAATGACAATCATTTTTGCAAAAATAACATTCTACCTTAGACTTATCATACCTTTGATTTCATTGCTTCCAGGTTATTTTGTTAGTATGTGTTTAATTAGAAGGGTGTTGTTGAGATTTCTCCTCATGCTTAGAATTATCTTACTTACATATTTGATCAGATACTCTACCACATCTTACTCTATTCGTCAGTTTTCCTTTGCTTCGTCCTTTAGTAAAATACAATTGACTTTTGAAGGCATTCTTGAATGTATTTTCATCATATCTAGTCATCTCAGATTAATGTGCAATCAATGAATGAATCAACTCATCAATTTGCATTTGAGTTGTGTCTTTAAACTCTTCTATAGATACAACAATAACTTCAAATTTCATTGGAAAAATATGGACGGATTTCCCAATAACTCTCTTATTTGAGAATTTTTTTGCATAATGTCTCAATCGATTAACAATACTCATGACCTGAGTAAAACAACTATCCATGGTTTCACTATCTTTCATTTTCATATTCTTAAACTCTCTGCTTAAACTTTCTAACTTGACATTATTCACTTTGGATACACCCTAGTACAAAGATTTAGGAGTGTCCCAAGCCCTTTAAAGAGTCCCAAAGCCTTTTTTGAAGACTCTACACTTGACACCTTTGGAAATATCACATTGCTTAAGCCTTGCTAAATAAGGGCAACAACATTGTAATTTATCATTTTCCTTTTTGTCAACAACTTTTGTTCAACATTTTTTAGTGCCATCTTTGCTGCCTAATCAATAAGGTCCGAATTCATTAGTAAATTATCCCCAAATATATTGAGAATGCAACAACGTTCTTATTCTAATAGACCAAGAATCATATTTTTTCTCATTCAAAATAGGAACCGATGACTAACCAATAATGGTATTTGACACCATTTTTCACATACATCTAACATTTTCAGTTCCTCCAACCCACATTAGCTTGGAAAAAAATATTTTGCAAACATAATGAATCGCTTGGCCAATGAAATCTATGCGGTCAACAACATTTTAATAATGGAAAAAGGAGGGACATTAATCAAAATGGAATTTTTAGAGCTCAAGAGAATACGTTGTAAATTTTGGAGCTACCATGATACTAGAGTGATGGAATTGGATACCAAATTATGTTTATGATGACTATAATGTCATTGAAAGTTATATAGATAAACCTCTTCCTCAAAAATAAAGTGATAACTCTCCATGACTTAATGTGTGCCACAATTCCACTGTACGGGATCACAACCCACCCCGGTTAGATCAATTGTTCGCCATAAAATTATTCACCTAGTTATCTCATGCTCCATGAAATCACATGTTAGGCTACAGTCTCCACATTTAGTTCGCCAGACTTGGAATACATGACAATTGTATGCTTCATGGTAGGCTACAACCTTCACACATCCAAGCTCCATACTTAGACACACTCCACAAATTTTGAAAGTTAGACAACACATTCTCCAAATTCCATCATGTTCAACATTCCATGGTACAAAACCATCTTGTACGCACATGCAAACTGGCACTAGTTACTCGATGATCTATGTTGGATGCTTCTCGACTTTACTAAAAAATATGCTAGGAACTTGCTTGGTCGCTACTCGGAAGAGAAAGAGCACCTTCTACTCCACACTCGGTTTTCTCCACACCTAGGGGACTCCAACATGTAGGTGAATGGCCATGCACAACCACATTTGATAAAGGAGGTGTTGCTTTCTTTTCCAACGTGTATATTTGCTAGGTGATTCCAACAAAAAAGTCACAGGTCACATGCCATCAAATTTTACACAGGTAAGCTACATCCTTTATATCTTATACCTTATATGCAAATAAATTTTACATGTTGGAAAGGTAGAGGAGGAAAGGCATAAAATCACACAAAATTGACACACAAAATAACACGAGTTGAGCAAATTTTTAATTTATCACACAAACAATATGATTACAATGAACTCAGTGAAGGGTATTTAAACATTTTTCCTAATGACTCACTCAAAATAACTTTGACACGCAACCACACACTAAATTAAGCTTTACCCAAAATAAGACTTAACTCGATCTCACTCACACTTGACTCATTTAACTGACTCTCTAAATTTAAATAAATTTGCATGCGTGAGCAATTAGCTATATTTAACACTCGCCCTTAATTATGACTGCTAAACTAAGACATGACTCATGGAAAATCAAATGTGTCTACTAGTCTAAGTCTCAGCTATGCTTACAAAACCCAAGTTTCCTCTATGAAACTCAAATACATATTTTTCTAATGGCTTAGTGAATATATCAACTGATTGATCACTCAATTTACAAGGCTTGAAGTGTACTTCTCCGTTGCTCACAAGTTTTCTAATGAAATGATATCTTGTATCAATATGCTTGTTTTTTTGATAAAGCACAACATTCTTGGATAATGTAATCATTGAAGTGTTATCACAATATATTGTCATTGATCCTTGTTGTTTTTGCTTGAGTTCATATAAAACTTTCCCTAACCATACTACTTGGGATGTTGTTGATGTCACTACTACATATTCTACTTCTACTGACGAAAGTGTCACAATGGGTTGGTTCTTAGATACCTATGAAATCACACCTGAACTGAGATGGAACACATAACCATAAGTGCTCTTCCTATCATCCAAACATCCTACAAAATCATTGTCAGTGTATCCAACCAAATCATTCTTCCTTTTTCTTGCATACATTATGCCAAGAACTTTAATTCCTACCATGTATCTCAGAATTATTTTTCCTTCTCTCCAATGTGAGTCTTTTCGAGACTCCATAAATATAGAAATAAAAATCACTTCTTGCATAATATCTAGTCTTGTGGTTGTGAGATACATGAGGCCACCAACCATTTTTTTGAATAGAGTTTGATTCGAATATGATCCTTCATTATCCTTACTTAAAATTATGGGCCTATTGCAAATGGTGTAGGGAAAGGTTTACAATTTTCCATCCTAAATATTTTTAGCAAATATTTGGCATATTTATTTTGACAAATAATTTTTTTTTCGGAGAGTGCTCAACTTCTATGCTAAGAAAATATTTCATAAGACCATGATTTTTCATCACAAATTATTTCTTCATGTCTGCTTTAAATTCATGTAACTCAAGATCAACAGTATAAAGCATGTCATCCACATACAAACAAGTAATCAAAATTTGTCCATGCTCATTCACCTTTGTGTACTAGGTAGGCTCAATGTCGCTTCTGCTAAATCCATGCTTGGTCATGTAACTTTCAATTCTACTACACCAAGCTCTAGGCACTTGCTTCAATCCATAGAGTGCTTCCTTCAACCTGTAAACTCTATCCTCTTTTCCTTTGACTTCATAACCTGGAGGTTGCTACACATAAACTTATCCTCTATAATTTCATTCAGGAAGGTTGATATCACATCCATCTGATAGAATTTCTACTTGTTCTGAGCTGTTGTGTCAAAGACTGCTCTTACAATATCCTATCTTTCTACTATAGAAAATGTTTCTCCAAAGTAGATCCCTAGTTCTTGCAAGAACCCTTTTGCTACAATTCTTGCTTTAAATCTATCAATTTCTCCTTTCTCATTCAACTTTGCTTATACACCCATTTCACACCAATGAGTTTTTTTATCCTTTGGAAAAATCAACCAAATCCCATGTATCATTCTTTTCAATGTCTTCAATTTCTTCATCGATGGCTTGCACCCAATTTTCATCTCTGATACAAATTTGAAATTAATACATGACAAAAAAAATAATTAATACGCAACATGGGTGATTTTGCATAGCAATTGGTTTTATGATCTTGTAGGTGTTATGGAGTGTCAGAAACAGTTGTAGAGTGAATGCTTTCCAATATTTATTTACCAAACTTCATTAAGTGTCTTCAACTCTCTGCTTTGTAGCGGAATGGTCAGCATTGTACTTCTGTTTTGACTTTAGTCCTTTCGCCTACAAACAAAATCGCAACTGTGGAGTAGTTTCGCCTGCATACAAAATTGCAACCATGGAGTAGTTGACTCGGAAAGCATGGTATTTTTTAGTGTGTTTGAGGCGGTGGTTGAGATTAATATTTCCAACACTCCCCCTTAACAAAAACTTTTGCCATTAACAAATCCCTAACAGTCTCTAAGATAAACAAAATTTTCATGTGCCAATGGCTTTGTGAAAATAGCAACAAATTGTTCATGTGACCTGCAATGCTGCAACACAATTTCATCATTGTTAATCAACTCTCTGATAAAATGATATTTAGCATCAATATCCTTGGTCCTCTTGTGAAATACATAATTCTTTGACAATGAAATTGTTGAGATGTTGCAAAAAATAGTTGTCATTACCTCTTGGCCATTGCGAAGATACCTTAACATCCTTCTCATCCAAAATACCTGACAAGATGTTGTTGTTGCGCCAACATATTTATCTTATGTTGTTGACAGTGACGTTATGTGTTGCTTCTTCGAGGCCCATGAAATGGCTCTGGAACCCAAATAAAAATTATATCCTGACGTGCTCTTTTTGTCATCAACACTACTTGCCCACTCAATGTCAGTGTAACTAACCAACCTGAAATCATTTGTTGCATTGTTCAAAACGCCATACCGTTTTGTCCCATTGACATAACTTAAAATTATTTTCTCTGCTTGTCAATGTGTCTCCTTCTGTGTCTCCATGAACTTTGACACCAAACTCACTGCATATATTATATCCAGTCTAGTGGCGGTCAAATACATCAATCTACCTATCATACTTTTGTATAATGTCAGATTGACATTGCTACTACAATCTTCTTTTCTCAAATTCAACCCCATGGGAGTTGGAGTTGGTGTGGGCTTTCTACTCTACATATTAAACCTCTCCAAAATGTTTGCTACATACTTTGTTTGAAAGATAAAAATGTCATTTTATGTTTGCTTCACTTCTATCCTCAAAAATACTTAACAACCCCAAGCCAGTGGTTTCAAATTCATTATTCATGACTTGTTTTAAATCAGCCATGAGGAAATCATCATTGTGTGTAAAAATCAAATCATCCACATATAAGACAACAATAAGAATCTTACCATCGCTCTCTTCGATGTAGAGAGTAGGCTCACCATCACATTTGTTGAAACCATTGACCAACAAGTAGGCATCTATCCTGATGTACCATGCACGTTGTGAGGACCTGCGGTCCTTGGCACGAACTCCCGGCATGAAGTGCGACTTGAACAAGTGAGTTGTGACATGAGTTAAGGCACCTCTATGACCAGTGCGTGAGGAGACATGTTATGGTATGCGTAGAAGGATAGAGTTAAGGTTTTTATAGTGTGGGGAGCATGAACGCTCAACCCATGGCTGACCTACAATTAGTGCAAAGGTCGACATGTATTTGCGATGAGTAGGGGCATGTAACCATGTGGAGGACGAGTCGGCTTGGGCAGCTCGACTCGCCCTTCCACTCGTATAAGTAAACATGCATGGAGGTTCATTTGGAGCATCAATCTTCGACCTTCAAACAAGAAGTATGGTGCAGTTCATAGAAGATACGCGGTGCAGGTTAGAGTGTAGCCAGATGCACCCAAGTCTTGGGAAAGGTTGCACAAGGTAACACACGGAGGTGTATCGGGTGAACAAAGGTGTAGGGCCAGGAGCGCCCGCCGGTCGAAGTAGGGCATACACGAGTGAAGTCGTGGGTGCCTCGTTATGCAAGGGCGTGCACGGGTGAAGGCGTGGGCACCCGATTTGTGCGAAGATTTGGCATGGGTTCTTGGGAAGCTTGGGTGAGTGCTTGCCCATCATGTGAAGGCAAATGAGTGGGTGTCTTGTTGACTTGGGTGAGGTCGCCTGCCCACCGTGCAGAGGTAAATGAAGGGTGTCTTGGTGACTTGGTGAAGTCACCCGCCCGTCATGCATGAAGACAAGGTTCAGTTGTGAAGTGAGGAAAGGCAACTCGTGTGAGGGCACGCCCACCCGCCTTAGGCAAGGAAATCTTGGTTATCACGCGGAGGTGTGATGATGCTGTAAAATTGGCTAAGTATGAAACTTGGGGTTTCCAAGTATACTTGTAAAGCATTGTAATATTGAAATACTGTATAATATATTATTCGGGCAGACTCATTGTTCAGGGAGTTGCCCCTCCCTTTATACTATGCAATTGTGTTCTTCATGTATAATTGCTGATGTTAATGAATGTGTATGGTTGTTCATTGGTATAAAGGGACATTAATAATTACTTGGTTGAGAAACACAAACTAAGTAGGATAAGTGGTTAGGCGTAGTCCACGAACATAAGTATTGGTGAAAAGAAAGTGTTCGGTGGTGCCGCACCTCGCCAAGCATGGTTGAAAGACTACCTAGCCTCCGACGATCATGACAGGTGGTATCAGAGGTCGATTGGAGCTGGTGTTGAGTAGGGATGGCATAAGGATGTTCACATTCATGGCTTGAGCGTGACAGTTGGATTAGCTACCCAACTAGTTCAAACATGGGGCCCGGAAGTGCATGGAGGGATGGCTTGGCATCAAGCATCATGACATGTTGCAGATGGGATGGAGTTCCATGGACCTAAGCATGGAGAGATTCTTTGTGATTCCAAGATGTGGCAAAATCTGAGATAGACTGGTGAAGGCACAAATGAAGACAGTGAATTCTCCTCCTGATTATGTTCTTGGTGTAGCTAAAAAGGTGGAAACAACACTAAGTGAGTGGACAGGAAAGGTTGAATTCACTATAGTGAAGATAGATGACTATGAAGCTGTGTTGGGAATGGAATTCTTGAAACAATTCGATGCTATGATTGTTCCACATTTGAAGAGGCTGTAAATTTACGATGGAAGAGAGGATGTACCCATTGGTGTGCCAACCATTGGAGTGACAAAGCCTGATTGTAAGTTGGCAGTAATGCAAATGGAGGACGAGAAGCGGATGGAAGATATGAGTAAGCGGTTGTCTATGATTGAGAAAAAGCATACTGAGTAGTCATTGGTCATCAGGAGTCTTTCTGATAGTATCTTGGATGTGTCAAGAAGGCTAGAAGTGGAAGGATGATAGTTCACAAGATGAGGATGACACTTGATGGAGATGGCAGTTTTACATATGATGCAAGGATGTTTGCGGTATGTGGAGGAGTTGACATCATGGACTGAGGATGGGACGGTTGTTGATGATGATCTTGGTGGATGGCTACTGTTAACACCCAGGTTGTTCCCTATGACTCCCAAGGGAATACGGCCGGGGTAACCACTAACCAGTCTTTGGATTACAGCTTCTAGCCCAGCTGTAATCAGAGAGGGCTCTCTCTTTAAAGTTTGTCTCTGTTCTGTGAAGATATTAGGCTAGTTATGAAATATAGGTTTTTGGTTTGTGTTTGGTTGGAAGGATGTCTTTCTGTACTTAAAGTGGAGATCTGCAGATAAAGTTAGTCCATTGGGCAATGGAGTCTGTGGCTACTGGTTTCCTGAAATCTTGAGTTTGAGCAGCTGGAGTTACAGGGCCATTTAGATATTTCATGAAACAAACTTGAATTTATGATGGTGGAATGTAAACAACCAGTGAAAAGCAATTAAGAACTTTCCACTAAGCTGGGGTGTGAGAAAGAGATGTATTCCTCAGGAGCAGACTTGAATTCCTGAAACAATAATCACTGTGAAAGGTATAGTGTGAAAGGGTAGCATTTAAGAATTACACCTTTATTACTATAACTTGAAGAAAAACATTCAGAATAGCTTAGATTGAGTTCAAGGTAATCTATGATTAAATCCTGGAACTATTCTTTTTCCTTGCTATAAACTGTAAGATACAAGAACATGAAAGAGATATGAAAGATAACAAAACACATAACAAAGAGTTATAAGAAAAACTTATTGTGCCATGAGATACGCAGGAATCCTGCAACTTTCGGCTAAACACTAGAAAAACATCAAGCAACACAGAGCTTTGGAAATTCCATCATCTTTTGTATTACTTCTCTGAGAGTTACAGTAAAAGAACAATAGAATAGATATGAACAATATCCGACATCCAACGTCCAACCCCTGCTAACTTATGCGAGGGGGAATTTATAGAAGTGTTTCATACAAAATATCTCAGGAATTGAGTCATCTGAGAAATAAAATATCTTCATTAACTCATACAGAAATTGTAGATAACAAGTTATTGCAACCTTTAATACAACATAAATGCTCTTTACTCCTGTCAGAAGATTTCGACCTTTGGAGCTCATTGAGTCGGTTGAATGCTTTGTCATAACTGCTGAGTGACGTGTTTGTGCAACTCTGTCCTGCTATAGCATTTTGGCCTTGTCACCTGTGACTGCTAGTGCTGCTGTGGTGGCCGAATAGTTGTGCTGAGTTGGCTCAGCCTCTTACTGCATACATGCTGATATATCCATATTTTCTTGTGCATGATGATTTAAATATTTCAAAAAAGAAAAACATAATTACTGGCTTTGGTTCAATAGTAATTGTATTAAATTATTCCACACTTCTTGTGTAGGCAATTGATGCCTCAAAATTGACCCCATTGTCTCATCCGCCTCTGTATACTTGTAAAAATGGGGAGGCTCATCAAACAAGTGAGTGATTTCATTCATAATGAAGAATAAGCTCTCCACCCTGTTGAAAAGGGTCTGTCCTGTTGCTGGCCCTGTTTCTGCTGATGTGCTGGCTGTCTCTGCAATCTGATTGGCAGCAAAAGTGTTGATTCTCTTGGAATATTTTTCATGTGAGAGTAGCCTTCCTGATGGCTCCATCAAGCTAGGAAGACCTATGTTTTGTAATGCCATGAACCTGTTCTGGAACTTATTGATATCTGCCTGCATATCCTGGCTTCTTCTTTCCAGGGTTTGTACCAGGTTTCTTAGTGTTAGGACCCTTTTGACCATTGAAATGGTCTCAGTCCTGTTGGAAATTCCCATTTGATCAGCTGGTACCTTGTCCTGTAGTTAAGCACATTTATCATTCTGGTGGCAATCTCAAGCATGCTGCCTAGAGATGCCCTTGCCCTTTGGATTTCTCTGTGTGCTTTTCCAATGAGCACCATTTGCTCATGAATGGCCTCAATGTATTCCCACTGGTCTGTAATAGACTGGCCAATGTTGGCCCATAGGATCCTCTTGAGATCAGCTGTCACCTTGTCCAGTGTGAGCTCCTTTTCTAGCTCGTTTATTCTCTTTTTGAGAGCCTTTACCTCTTTTTCTCTTTCAGCCACTTTTTGCTTGGATTTGTCATATTTCTCATTGATCTTAGCCAGAGTGTCTTTGGCCTGATTCAAATTTGACATTTGAGCCTCCAAGGCTTGAATCTCATTTCTCAGCTTCTGCATGTCAAGGCTTTCAGCCTGCTCTGTTGTTGGTGCTGAGGTGGACGATGCTGCTTATTGTGTCTGCTGACTGGGAGGGGCAGGGGTTTGAGG
>APFE031045155.1:0-12603 GCA_000404065.3 Pinus taeda
TTGAGGCAATGAAAAAGCTCAAGAAAGATAGCTAGTCGAGTCACCCAAAGGCTCGCATATGTTATGGTTTTAGAGGTTTGGGCAAGGGTTCTATTAATTTTACTTATAAAATCTTTGAAGTTGTAAAATGCGTGGGAGTTAAAACCCTAGGTCCTAGAGGAAATAAGCCTTGAACCTCATATGCCCATGTGGTTAGTTGCCATGATTGAAGGCAAGAGTGATTATTTGTGAGGATCATTGATTTCCTCAATGAGCCTTCATTGTTGGATCAACCCTGGAAGTATTACCCAGAGGTTTCAAAGGGATTCTCCGCTTGCAACTTCCAAGATTTTATTCCCAAGATGACGCGATGTTTGGACTCAATAATTTATCACCCTATGCAACAAAACAAAGGCCTCAGTGCATAGGAACTCCCACGTCACCTCAATGCATAGAATATGTGACTTCATCCCAGTGATTCTCACTTTGGTGATTCCTTGTAGCACTTGGTGCATTTCCTCTAAGATTTTACTCCCATGATTACATGGATCTCATGGGCTCATTGGAATGGAGATTAAATTCAAGTGGTGGATGCAGTACATGTGACAACCAATGGGTAAAATATTACATGTATGTGCTCCCACATCACCCCAGTAATTTCTAATGAAGGCACCGCTGTGCTTTTGAAAAATGTATCAAAAGGAAACTCTTAGGATTTTATCCCCATGATGGTGTGGCCTTGAGGGCCCCACTCGACTAATTATAGTGCTTATTTTTATTGCATATGAGGGAGTGAAGTAATAATATATATGTATCTTATATAATAGTCAATGGAATAAAGATTCTATGAGTATTGATCATCATGAATGGGTCGAAAGCTGACATGTGGGATATGATTTGGATGCCACATGGGCACCATATGGAGGATACATAGGTTCCATGTGGTAGGTTAGAATGACTTGGTATAAGTTATTTGGAAAATATTTAAATTGCTATATCTTTTGATCTGAAAGTCAAATTGAGGTAAATTTTATACCATTGGAAAGGTCTCAACGAGATGGTCACAATGGTGTGATCCATTTTAAGTTTTGAAGAGTTTGGGAAATATCGAAAATGTAGATCCCATTTCCATAACTAGAACCTTAGAGGTGGGTTACCTTAATAATTTCCTTCTTTCTACCTTATTAGGGATTAGGGCTAGTAGGGGGAATGTTACAAAGTGGTACCAGAATTCTAGGTTCAAGCATTGGACCTAGAAAGGCTCACATGCATAGTCTCAATGAATGTTTGATATGCTTGATCTGCTAGATTTCCTTATGTTGACAAACATGTGATGATGTGGAAAGTGAAAATTATTGAAATGCATGGTTTCATGGAATTATTGATGGAATATTATTTAAATGCTAACTAAATTTTGGTGTTTTAGATCAATATAAACCAAAGTGATGAGAGTTTGTTTTCTTTTGATTTCCTTTTTCGGTTGGATAACATCTATATGTGTGCACAAGCATATTGATAGGCCTTAAGATGGAGTAGGAAAGAGAAAAAATGAGCAACAGATTTGAATAGTACAGTGTGAATAGAACCCAACAAGGCCCTAAAGAAGAATCAGTTGGGAAGATGAAAGAAGAGGACAATCTTGAATTGGTGAACACTCTTAAGAGCCTAAGGTCTTAAATAAGAAGTTGCAAGGAAGAGGGCAATCGTGAATTGGTGGACATTCTTAAGAGCCTAAGGGCTTAAATAAGAAGTTGCAAGGAAGATAAGGAAAATATTATGAGAGAGTAAGCAGAAGTGGATGTCATATTAATGCATAGTCTATAAAACTTGCATAGACAGTAGCAGATTGGTACCATCCATCAGGATAGGTGTAATCTTAAGGATAACTCAGTATAGATCCAAAATCATGAGTTTGATAATAGGAAGGCAGAAGGCAGTTAATCAAGAAAGAGGTATAAACATGTAAAGGGAGGAACATTTCTTCTTGACACATTAGAAAGAGAATCAAGCAACCTTGAAGATCATTAGATTGTGTATATAGGTGACATTATCATTGAAGGAAGGGCAAGAGGATTCCCATGCTAGATGAATTCAAGAAAGCAAAACCCCCTACCTTTGATGGAGAAGTAAAGAAATTAGAAGAGGCAAAGGCTAGGCTATTGGGAATAAAGAAGTACTTTAGATTGCATGATTATTCAAAAAGCATGAAGGCTAGAGTAGCTATCTTCTGCTTAAAGGGAAATTTTGATATATGGTGGGAGGATTTCAAGAACATCAAATGCATCAAGGATAAGGAATTGACATGGAGAATTTTGAAAAGTACTTATGAGCAAAGTACTTATCCGAGAAATATTGTGACAATAGAGCCAAGGAATTCTATGAACACAAACTGGCACAAATGAAACCTGAGGAGTATACCAATAAATTCTTGGAACTACTAAAGTATGTGTCTTACAACAAGGATGAGAAGACTAAGATCTAGACACTAGTACATATTGATCCAATTTTAGACGCCTCTTTGTCTCTCTTGCGATGATCATTCATAGTTATAATGACAAAAAATGGATTTCATGAAATGTTGAACATTTTAAAATTGTAATTTCAATGTCTTCTTATTCGTCAGAAGTTCGATGAAAATCTTTGTCACAATTCATGGGGTCAAAATTTCGACAACAATTTTTGTTGCATCTCATTTGAGGTCAGTCTGTTTGTGGCATCAAAATTGTGACGTTAAGGCATGGACATTATGACGTTTCATTCTGGAAATTAAGATGTTTAGGTGTATAAATTGTGATGCTTAGGCATGGAAATTGTGATGTTGAGGCGTGTAAATTGTGACGTTTATGTGCGGAAATTGTGACGGTTAAGCATGGAAATTATGACACTTAGGCGTGAAAATTGCGATGTTCATGCTTCAAAATTACGACGTTCAGGCGTCAAAATTGTAACAACCCCAAGTACTGTGACATTTATACCAGAGTCACAAGATCGACATAGTTGGCAATTTTAAAAAAATCACTAGTCTGAAAGCATGTGTATAAGTGTATAAGGCAGTTCTGGGACATGGTATTGTATTCAATGAATTTCTATCATTTTCCAGGTGCTTGGATCATAACAGGCTTTGCGTTCCTGACAATATTTCCTCTTTGTTTTTCCAAATAGTAACTATGGAGAATCATTGGATATCCTTTGAAGTATTATGGTAGCGATTGATTCTTACATGCTTATTCCTTTTCACCATAATTATGAACTTGAAGTTTCTAGCTCTCTTACATTTGTAATACAAGAGTGGCATGTTCCTTTCTAAGGTGCACAATGTGTTTAGCAACAATTCTATTATGATATAAACTTTGCATTCATCAAAGACATGATGGTCATTTATAGTAGTCATTTATCTTTTTTTGGTAGTTTCATATTCATAATATAAATCATTGATTTAATAGTTTATATTCATTTCATTTACTTTCATTAATAATTATTATAAATGATTATTTTAGTCAGTGTATATTCATTTTATTTATGTTTATCATTCGTCAATACAAAATACTAATTTAGCAGTTTTAGATTGATTTTAAGTGTTCACTGTTAATCAACATACATTAATTAGTATGATTTTGAATAAACTAAAAAATGCCATACAATGTGCATGTTGATACAATTCTAAGGAAGATAAGAAAATGCTTCATGTGGTAATGATTACTAGTGTTTCAATCATGTTAATCCCTAGATTTTCTTGCACAACTGGAGAGTTAATATCCAATGAAATTCCATCAAGTTTGTTCCATCACAGGTGCACCCAAATCTTCACAGTGATCAAATCTTATTTCAGAGTCAGTTTCAATAGATTTTTGAAAATTTGTTATTTTTAGTAGGTTATTTTCCCTAGGAGTTAAAGTTACATAGCCCACCTAGCAAAGAGGCTTATATATTCCTAGCTCACACAATCTCATGATGTCAATGAACCTGTTTTTGGGTGACATGCAAGCCATTTCATGAGAACTTTTTTTGGTAGTTTGTAGTTTAGAGCTTGCATATCATTTTTTAGCACATGTTTGGGTTGCTTTGGAAAAAAAATGAGTGTAATGAGACTAATTTCAACCACAAGCAAGATGTTACTATTTTTAGCAATGTCTAATTTTAGACATCCTATATTTGGTATAAGTCTTGCAAATGTTACCTTCATTTTCAAGTTTTCCTACTTTTTAGCTTTTTTGGACACGTCTATACTTGATTTTTTTAATGGTGGTAGGTACATGGTAGTATTTGATGGTTCTAAGTGTGTAGTGGTGGAGTGGTTTCAAAATTCTAGTGGGTGAAGGATGACGAAGCAAGTATCGTACTAAGCAGGTGGATTGTCCTCTTAGTGTAACATGTGGTAGCTTTTTGTAGGGTTTCCATTAGCATGAGGTTATAAAATTGTTTCTATCTCACCATGCTAGGGTGGAATACATTATTTCTAGGTTGACATGCCACTTCCATTAATTTTGACTTTCCTAAGATCCTAATTCTTCTTACCATCTTTGCGAAGTCCAAGTTCTTATTTGATTTACTAGCTTTATCCTTCTCAAACCCCAATTCCGCCCCCTTTTATAACTGACAGAATTAATCCTATCCAATGATTTTTCCAAGATTCACATGCAGTATATTCCCAAAACCCTAATTCAACTCTCCTTGCATTATTAGCATATCATGATAAATCTGCCAAGTAAAAAATCCTTAACCTTCATTGTATGCCTAATTCCACCCAAAACCCTAATTCAACTCTCCTTGCATTATTAGCATATCATGATAAATCTACCAAGTAAAAAATCCTTAACCTTCATTGTATGCCTAATTCCACCTCCATTGAAGGTTTGATATGACCCTAATTCACCTTATTATCTATAGTTGGCAAACATCTTAGTTACCATGTTAATTTTATCAATGAAAAAACTTAAGTGGACACCCCAACATCACAAACAACCATATTTAATGTTCAAACAAGTTGTATATTAGTGGTTATGTTTGGGTCGACCTTGGTTGCTGGGTGCAAAAATTATTATTTACAAACCTTCTACTATGCTTTTTTAAAGATTACATGTTTCATTAGAATTATTTGTTGTGGCCTAGTTACAATTGTCCACAAATTTGGCAAAGAGAAAACTAAGATTTGAATTATTTGTTGCGCCCTAGTTACAATTGTCCACAAATTTGGCAAAGAGAAAACTAAGATTTGAATTATTTGTTGCGCCCTAGTTATAGGTGTTGACAAAAATTTGACAAGGAAATAATTTATTAAGTTGTTTACCGTACCATGAGTTAGAAATAAATGTCACATCATAACATAATGAATGCAACAATTAGATCCAGATTGTATATTAATAAAATAATTTTTCATTTACCAAAAAAATGCTTTTAGTTGAATATGCACAAGGAAAAGTAATACAAACATCAGACCTTGCATTATATTTCTATTTAAAACAGAATATAAACTATCATGAGATACTGCCACTTTTTTGTTTAATAATACCATTAGTGAGAAGTTTGGCAGCGTTGTCTCAAGCCATTTAACTCAGGATAAGAAATGAAATTGTTGTAATTTCATCGAATGATGAAAATAATAGTCAAGGGGAATGAAGCCAGTCTGGCATATAAGTTACATTCGATTAGGTGGTTTCTAGAAGCATCCCAAAAAATGCATACTGTAGCATGGGCATGGGTATTAGAACTAAAGAAAAGTTGCAACACAGAAGGTCAACTCACCATTCTGCATTTTCGGATACTTGTGGCATCATAGCAATAACCTTTTATTCCTTACCTGGAAATAACAATTCCATCTAAGGTTATCCTCATTCGCTCATCAATGCAAATCTCTTCTGCATTTCCAAATGCTTTATCTCTATCATTGTACATCAACTATGTTTTACAAAACAAAAGGTCAGATTCATGTTTCTGGAATTCAAGCTATTAAAAAGAAAAAGAAAAGAGACCTTTGAAAATGTCTTAAAAATGAGGAAACTATTTGTAAAGGAGCTAACCTACAAATTCTCCTTTCCAAGAGGAGCAAAACCAGTGGAGAGGACTCTTCGATTTCTAAGAGGAGAAACACCAAGCGTCTCTCCATTTTTTTATTACCTAACAAAATTTAGATAATATCTTAATAAATTATATAATGTGCTGCAGAGCACAAGGCATAAAATTTATGCTTACATTATAAAAGGTGAGAAGAGGGTTAGGAAAAGACTAGAATGTTAAACACAAATCCTCTACAACAAGTTACCATATTTAGAATACATTTTGAACTTTGTATTCCTGGCCACAGTAATTTTAATATATAATTAATATAAATATAGTGAATTTGAAAGTTAACTTACAGTAGATTTGTAAAACCAGTAGATTTGAACATAATATGCTCTTTCAGATAAGCAATTCTCCAAGAACAGGTAAAAAAATTGAAACTGAGGCTTACCAACTGAGATTCCCCTACAGAGCAAACAGGATAACTTCAAAATGTATTGAATCGACAATAAGCGAAGTATTCTCTTAAACTCTCATAGGCATTAAGGATAAATACAAACCAAAGCTACCAAGTCCATCAAATTTCTAAGAAGATAGACATACATTTCCTGTGTTCAGGACCTTTCCATATCAATATGTCAACAGTTCATTGTCATGCCATGAAAGACCCTATAAAGTAATTCATCTAAAAAAATGGCTTTTTCTCTCTGATTCTTGATTCTTAAACATTAGACTGGTTACCTTTTCATAATTATTGCTTTACAAACTTTTCCAAATGCAGTCGGGAGAGAATAATTGTTCCCTTTTCTATGCTTTTTTTTATATTATATGTAGGTTTTACTTTGTAGTATTCATCATTCTCTGAATCTGCTACTATTGATGATATTTTATGTTAATACCACTTATTTTCCTCCCTCAATCATCTCAACCCTTTCATATCTACCCTCTTGTTAACCTTCAGATTTTCTCCTTGTTATACTGGAGGGCTTTAAGGTCAGTGCAATTCATTAGGCTAGTGTTCAGAGTATGATTCCAGAGACAATTTTCATTGACTCAGAGGTTGATTCACACAAGAGTTCAGATGCAGGATGGTTCAGTAAAATTGTCCAGGTTCAAAGTTGGTTTCCAGAGAGATTGTATAGGTTTTCATCATATTGGAGATTTATTAATTTTGGCATTTCTCATATATTTAAGAGACTTAGTTCGGAAGCCTGTATGGAAGTATTGATTAGACATTCGTCTTAAGGCACTCAACTTGTGCGAACATATATTGTTTTTCAAACACCAAGCACTGCAAGGCAAGAAGCAATATCTACTTGATTGCTTCCTGGTATAAGTGATAGGTATTTCAAGAAATTGCAAGTCCAGCAAAAAGAAGAGCAGTCAAGGGCATGATCCAAAACCTCGTAAGTATTGGTGACAACATTCAACCAAAGGATGATAGATTTAAAGGATTTTAAAAATAAAATGACCCTGACATTGACATCCAAGTTAGGTTTGCCAGGTTTGCCAAGCCCTAGAAAAGTGAAATTCCAACTCTGCAAAAGGAAAAAAGCCCACAAAATCCAAGATCTTACCCTATTATTATACTAATTAATCTTCTCCTAGAGATTTTTGCACTTCAGACTGCAAATCAGATTGATGTTTATTCAGGGCCAAGATGTTTTGTTGTAACTCCTTAATTTCAGCCTCTAATGCTTAAATTAGAGGTTGCTTTGATGGTCTCTTTGCCTTAATCTCAGCTCATTCTTGTTCCAGCTTAGAAAAAAATAAAAGAATCTAAGCTAATTAAATTTAAAAAAATTATGAAGCAAACCAATTATTTTTAATATGGGAATTTGGGCCAAAATAAAACCTCAATGTTCGTCTCTTCCGTCACTAATTCATTTTCAAGCTGCTCATTGCATTCCATTATTGATGGGCTTACCCCTCATAACTTATTTTCGTGAGTACGAAGAAAAAATGTCAAAACGCATTAAAGCCAATAGAAAAGATAACATAAGGATCTCACAAGCTAAGAAACCAGATTCATCGCCCGGGCCTACGTGTTGTGAATCCGACATGATTCGTGTCCGGAAACTGTGACATGTCGTATCTGATAGGGACACGATTAGATCTGGATCATGTACCTATCGGACACGACATGTCAAGATTTCCAGACACGAATGAGAAAAAACAACGACCCACGCACCTTTTAAGGAGTTTTTTCTCACTTTTTTTTTCACATTCACTTGTTTACTTTGTTGTAGGTGTTTGGGAACAATGAAAAAAGGGCATGGAGCATTTTCAAGGAGATTCAAACAATAGGTAAGTGCATTATCTCTCTAATATTTTTGCATTTCTATTATAGCAGTTTGCATATGTGTTTCTTTATCAAATTTGTGCATTTTTGGTTTTTTTTTACAGCGTTTATGACTCAATCAAGGGCAGCAGGAAAGGGGAAAAAAATGGAAGAATGTCCCCATTGGAGATGCCCCTACTCTCCCAATTTCATTAGAGTCTGCTACAAGTAATGTTGAGGGAAGACTTCCTCCTCAATGTAACATTGACAAATATCCTTGGTGGAAATATGTCACAAAAGAGCAAGGTCCAAGCAACAAGGTGAAAGGAGGTGGCAATGTGAACTGGAAATGCAGCTATTTCCACAATACTTTCATGAGCACATATTTCCATATGAAAGGTCATTTGTTGGTTTTACCAGGTTGAGGAATTGGCGCATGTACAAAGGTGCTTTTATCATAGACAAAATAAATGGAAAGAAGGTCCAATGTCGGTATGGAAAATGTGGCTACAAAATAAAAATAAAAACCAAGAATAATGGCCCCCTTCCATTCGTGAAGAGAGGCAGCAACAAATTCCCATTTGAGATTTCTAGTGGGGGACAAGTAGCAAAATGAAAGACAATTTCACTTGGTCCAATGGACAAGATTTTTCAGGAGGAAAAACGGAAAGAACTTGATCTCACCATTGCCTTTTTTTTATCAAAACTTCATATCCTTTAATGTTGCATGCTCATCTCTATTTATTGAGATGTGCCAACATCTATCTCAAGGGGCTCCATCAGGGTATGTGCTTCATGGATCAGAGAAGCTTAGAACCATATTGTTGACAAATGAAAAAAAAGAGGTAGAAAAAAGGCTTGAGCCTATTAAAGCATTATGGCCAACACCTGGGGTTACCATTGTTTCTGATGGATGGATAGATCCAGCGTGACACCCACTCATCAACTTCATGGTGTCTTCCTTGAAAGGTCAAGTTTTCTTGAAAGCAGTGAATGCATTTCGACAATACAAAGATGCACAATATATGGGTGAGTTGTTTATTAAAGTTATTGAAGATGTAGGTTTTAATTCTTGTGTGCAAATCATTACAAATTATGCACCTGTTTGCAGCGTTGTTGGCATGATTGTGGAAGTTAAATATTCACAAGTGTTTTGGACACTTTACATTGTCCATTCATTGAACTTAGCACTGAAATCTATTGCTTCTGATGTGCTTTGGATTGGTAACATTATTGAGTAGACATGGCATATCGGTAACTTTGTACAAAATCATACAAATGCTCTCACTGTCTACAAGGAGTACAACAATCTATCACTATTGAAGATTGCGGATACACGGTTTGCCTCTTCATTCATCATGTTGAAGAGGTTGAGGGAGGTCAAGACCGCTCTTGGGGCCATGGTTATTTCAGAGTTTTGGTCTTTTTGGAGAAAGACAGATCAAGTAGCCTCTAAAAGAGTGAAGAACACAGTGTTAGATAATGCTTGGTGGGAGAGGGTAGATCTAGTTATTCAAATCATGGACCCTATCTTTCCTTGCTTCGATTTGCAGATATAGACTAACCCATCCTAGGAGAGGTTTATGAGGGATGGGATTCCATGATTGAGCCTGTGAGGAGCATTAGTTTACAAAACTACTACCTCGAGTATGAGACATCATCAGAGGCTTCATCACCATCACCACTATAGAGGATATTCTTGTCAAAATATTCTTGTCAGATATTCTTTATCTTAAGATCTTGTCTTTTTCCTGTTGTATCATTGATGAATGAATATGTATTATACATTATCATTTATGTCACAATTGTATTTGTATGTACTATGCATAATGTTGCTTTTTAAATAGTAAAAGCTACATCTGGATGAAAATCTATATTTGAAATAAATGAATTTGTATCATAAATGAAAATGTGTGTAAGAAATATCTATTTTATATATATATAACATATTCAAACCTGCGTGTCTTACGGGAGTCAATGAATCCTGAATCTACGTGTCATGTGACTTAACTCGCAACATACGATGTCCATCTCACCTGTAGCGGCGGAAATTGATGAAAGCACTGAAGAAATTGATGGTACGTTGGTGATTCGGCCGAAAAATGTCCTTCAAAGAGAAATTGTGGGCTCCCACGGTTTACATTATCTGCTGAATTTTTGAAATAGAATTAACATTGCCTACAGATTCTCTGTGTGACTCCTCATTTTCCAGCACCTCCAGATTGCAGAAGACCAGTAATTCTGTCTTTTTCCTGTATGTAGATAAGAAAAGATAAACCTTAACCCCTAAAGCATGCCCTCATTATCGTGAATTAAAGCCCAAACAGGTAGATGCATACATATATAGAAGTCTTGTGCTGAAGCAACAGTAGATATGGAAGATGGTATCAGGGTTTGATTTTAGAAGCTAGTTGTATCAGGGTTCGATTTTAGAAGCTGGTTCCAGGTAACTAACGAAACCCAAACTCTGTTAAACTACTAACAATGTCTTTTACAGTCAGGCTAGGAAATGAGTAAGAAGCTATCTTGCATAGCACTCAATGAGTAGACTGCAACCTCTCTGTCTTTCTTCATTATCGTCTAGGAATCAATGATTTTATAGAAATGTCAAAGTTTTAAGAAAGCACTTTGTTTCTCACCCTTAGACGATTGTGCAGAGGGGTGATGCAGGTAATGGTTTTCAAATGTTTGTTTTCCCACTGTTAGACAATTGTGGAGGTAACACATCGATAGGCAATGGTTGTGAAATTCTAATTATGTGTTTTTGCTTTACGGTGAATTTTTAAGTAAGTTGTAGGGGTGGTTTAGGATGGAATTGAGTTTTAACTTAAATTTAAGGAATTTAAATGAAAAATTGTTTGAATGATCTAGATTTAATTTTTTGGAAAGATTTAAAAAATAAAGATTAATTTATTATTTCTTTACCACTTCAACATCTAAAATTATGTAGGAAATCTAAGTGTTTCAATTCAATTAGCCTATATTCTTCTATTGGTGAGTGTGAGTGTCCATTCCTGAATTGATTCTGTTAGCAGTGTTACCTGTCTGGCATTACAATCGAACCTTGTAACTTCATCGCAGATGGCATTGGTGGCAGATCCAGACGCGAAGCCAAAAAATATATATAGTTCATCCCCGTGAGGTTTACAGATTAGTAAGCGTGTCTGAACTCTATTACCTTTTCATCCATTCATATTTATATTCTTACCAAACAATATCCTGGCTTGAGCGATCCACAGTTAAAATAGGGCACATGTTATCTGTAATAGAATTAAACATCATTCAGGCCGAAAATCAAGGTTATTGCCTGTAATAGAATTAAGCATCATTCAGGCCAAAAATCAAGGTTGTTGCGTTGGGTTTCTATTGAGGACTCTAGATTTGGTGGTTGGGTTAGGTTAGGTTATCAATCTTAGAATTCTTATTTTTCGAAGGGTTTGTTTTTCTGTGTTTGATTAAAAGAAATCATCAAACCAATAATAGATTGTGGTCATGGATGGATGGATGGAAAGAAGTGGTTATAGGGGTATTAATTTTAATTTTCAAAGATTTTGTTTTTCTGTGTTTGATTAGAAGAAATCATCAAACCAATAATAATAATAGATTGTGGTCATGGATGGATGGAAAAAAGTGGTTACAGGGGGATTTACATTGACAGCAACGGAGAATATTCAAAATGATTTTTCAATTTCCATTCCCATGAAAGATACGACAAGTTTGTTGAAAAGTTCACTTCTTATAGAGGAAGTGAAGATTGAACCCTAAACCAAACCAACCAACCACATAATGGATGTATATTATGTCAATGGAGATTCTTGTTGGTCTTCACGCCCATCTTAAACATGATTCAGATTCTGGTTGGTCTTCACATGTATCTTAAACATGATTCAATGTGATAATATGTAAGAAAATTCTAGCTAAGATATTTAGTAGAGTAGTTTAATGTATTTGGATTTCTTTTAATAGAATAGTGTAATTTTTTGTTATTTAAATAGGGTGAATTTTTATTACAAATTGTTTTAAGTATAAAAATAATTTAATATTTTATAAAATTAGATATTTAGATTTAAATTCTAAAATTAATGTAATTTTTTAATAACAAAATTTTTGAGAAGGATGGTTGTTTTTAGTGTGATTTTTTAGAAGTTTTTTTGTGTATTTTTCTGGTTTAATTTCTCTAAACTCTAGTAAGAATTTATTGAAATCATAAGCTTGATGGGTAATCCCTTGCACAATAAAAGCGTCACTGGGGTGTTATAAGAGTTTTTCAGAGTGCTCAATCCATATATATAGTAAAAAAAACTAATTTAAATAACAGAAATCAAGATTTTAGCTCAGTTTTTTCC
>APFE031045155.1:13562-69457 GCA_000404065.3 Pinus taeda
TTTTTAATAAATATTATTGGTATATTTATAATTTTTAATGTAAAATTGTTCCTATTTAAATAATTACGCTAATATTCGTCTTTATTACAATGAATGTGAAGAATTTCAATTTTTCATAAATGAAAAATTATTGGGATTCTTAATCTAAGTCACAATCAGATAGATGAAATTGAAAGTTTAAAAAATGAAAGTTCACAATTTTGTGTTAATAATTTATTCAATCTACACTGGGAACCGTTCACTCGGTTCAACGTTGTATTAACTTTATGGTCGACTGCTAATTGGGCTAGTGGGTGTAGAGAAAGACCAAGCAGACCAGCTTCTTTATAGATCAATGGCCCTAAATGGATTTCATCAGCCCTGTCAGAGACAAGCTCTCAGAAATTTTGACTAATTAGGCATATGCTTGACAAGCCAAAGAAGAATAGACTTTTTGCCGGTTCAATCACTGCAAAGATCAGTGATGTCATAATTTCAAGGTGTGAATGAGTATTTGTTATGAACTTGCATTCTTTTGCAAGGCTTATCAATTGATCTCTGTTGTAGTCAATGTTAGTGACAATGTGGAAAACCCATTTTATAACTCTTGTAAACATTTATCTTTTTGTGACAGTTTTCGGCTTCAAATGTAAAAATAAGACATCAAATTAATTTGTTTCTTGCCACGTATTAAGAACTTGCTTCAAAATCTAAAATTGCCTTGGAAAATCTGTGTTTCAATTTATTTTTTTATTCAATTTATGCGTCGTGTGAATTTATTCTCACTGACTTGTTTTTTTAGCATAATATTATTGATATTATTTTTAGTGTGATTTTTTGGATTTTTTGGTGGTGTCGGAATTTGCGGAAAATTTTGAGGTGAAATCTTGATTTGTGTTATTTAAGCTGGTTTTTTTATTGTATATATGGATTTAGCAGTTTGAAAAAACCCAGGGCACTTCGATTGTACAGAGTTACCCATTAAACTTGTGATTTCAATAAATTCTTATCATATTTTAGAAAAATTAAACCAAAAAAACTCAAAAAAAACTTCCAAAAAATCATATAAAAAACAACTCTCAAAATTACATTAAATTTATAAATTATTAAATTTATAAATTGGTACTTATATCTGAACTCTTCAAAGTTATAGCAAAATCCGCCTTCGTCCAAAGAATGCTCCCAGATCCTAACCAGGGCACTCACCCATGTAACATTCGATTCTTATGTAGCATTCGATTCTTATAGAGAGTAGAAGAAAGGAGTACAAAAATCCCCTATTATTTTTGTCTCCATTATCTTTTCATCCATTCATATTTATATTATTCCCAAATAATATCATATATTCTGGCTAGAGCGATCCACACTAAAAATAGGTCACATTTTATTTGCAATAGAATTAAATCGTTCAGGGCAAAAACCAAGGGTGTTGTGTTGGGTTTTTATTAATGAATCTAGGTTACGTTACGTTATCAATTTTAGAAATTTTATTTTTCAAAGTGTTTGTTTTTCTGTGTTTCATTGGAAAATATCATCAAACAAATGATGTTACTAAGGGAATAAATTGTGGTCATGGATGAAAGTGGTTGCAAGGAATTTACATTGAAAATTGTAGAGATTATTCAAAATGATTTTTGAATTACTATTTCTATAAAAGATTGGACGGGATTGTTGAAAAGAAAGTGGTTGTAATGGAATTTATTTTGAGAATTGTAAAGAATATTCAAAATAATTTTTCAATTTCTATTCCTATAAAAGATTGGACGGGCCTGTTGAAAAGTTTGTTTCTTATAGAGGAAGTGAAGATTGAACCCTAGACCAAACCACATGATGGATGTATATTATACTAATAGAGATTTAGTTGGTCTTCACACATATCTAAAACATGATTTAATGTGGTAATATGTAAGAAAATTTTAGGTTTAAGGATTTCTATAAAAGCTAAGATATTTAGTAAAGTAGTATACTATTGATTGTGAGAATGATTTCAGCAAAATCACATAGAGAATCATTTGTCGACACGTTTCGGACCAACTAGTGTGGTTCATCGTTAGGACAAATTGAGGAACTTCAACTTCGAGACCTACATGCTTGCCCTTTCGAAATGATGAACCTTTTTTGCAGTGGCTTCTTCGTGCATGGAAATTATTAAAGAGTTTAGACTTATGTGATCCATACTTTGATTGTGAGAATGATTTCAGCAAAATCACATAGAGAATCATTTGTCGATGCGTTTCGAACCAACTAGTGTGGTTCATCGTCAGGACAAGTTGAGGAACTTCAACTTTGAGACCTGCATGCGTGCCCTTTCGAAATGATGAACCTTTTTTGCAGTGGCTTCTTCATGCAGTGAAATTATTAAAGAGTTTAGACTTTTGTGATCCATACTTTGATTGTGAGAATGATATCAACAAAATCACATAGAGAATCATCTGTCGATGCGTTTCAAACCAACTAGTGTGGTTCATCGTCAAGACAAGTTGACGAACTTCAACTTCGAGACCTGCATGCATGCCCTTTCGAAATAATGAACTTTTTTTGCAATGGCTTCTCCATGCAGGGAAATTATTAAAGAGTTTAGACCTATGTGATCCATACTTTTATTGTGAGAATGGTTTCAGCAAAATCACATAGAGAATCATTTGTGAACGTGTTTTGAACCAACTAGTGTGGTTCATCGTCAGGACAAGTTGAGGAACTTCAACTTTGAGACCTGCATGCATGCCCTTTCGAAATGATGAACTTTTTTTTGCAGTGGCTTCTCCGTGTAGGGAAATTATTAAAGAGTTTAGACTTAGAATTTTCTATAGAATATTGTTATCTTTTGTTATTTAAACAATGTTATTTTTTATTATTTAAATTGTTTTAGGTACAAAAATAAATTTAACATTTTAATAAAAAAATTAGAATATTCAAATTTAAATTTAAATTTAAATTATGCAATCTTTACAACACAAATTTATGTGATAAAAGAATATCCTATATGTAGAATAAATAAATTAGTACCACCCTTTAATACATTAACTCTCAATTCTTTACTAATGATGTTAGAAACCTAGGGATATGTTTCTATTTATCATATGTAATGCAGATCTTGTTTTTATTAATTGTGTTCTTTTTAACATGACCACTGAACCTAAATTTATTTATCGTTAATGTTATATCTATTTTATTCATTTGCCACGATATTTTGATTTGTGAAAACATCAAATTATAATTTACAAATTTTTCTTTTATAATTTACAAATTCTGCATTTTGATTTACCTATATGCCTATGGCTTATATCAACCACATTTATTAATGTGGTTGTGCTAGTTTTTAAATTTTTTGGAGGGAAAAATTACTTCTATATGCTTAGCCATATATGATAATTTATCTCATTTTAAAATGTGTTTTGTGAATGTGTGGATAAATTTGATGATTTAATTAAACTTTAATTAAAACATAATATATTTATGTTGAGGATAATAAATTTGTTTTAATTTTATACAGGGTGTGTATTACATAACATTTTAGATTTTTCACAATTAAGTGATTTGTTTTGTTTATGTCATTCCTACACTATTGTATACATCCCTTTTCTAAACAAGAAGCCATCGAGCACTCTTACAAATGAGACCTGTAACATTGCATCCTAATGCCAAATACTCCCACAAGCATTTATTGCCCCTTCATGTGATCAAAATATGACCCTCCAATGACAAGAAGTTGTGCTTCTTATCCACCAAGTTCCTATGTTTCTCCTTCAACAATAGTCTTCCAACAAAGTAGGGTAAGCCTTGTGTGACATAAATGCTTGTGTCGGTGGGGTGAAAGCACAAGGAGAGCACCCACCTTATGTATTTCCTTCTTTTACATACAGATATGCATGGGAAACTTCCATAGACTTCACCACCTTTGATGGATGGTAACTTAGGTATACCATCAATGCCCAAGTTCCAAGCACCTTGCCCAAGGAGGACCAAGAGAATGGAACTTGTGACCTCACCAAAATGGGGAGAGAGATCTCAGATCTTACTCTTGGCTGCTTCAACTAAACCTCAAGGCTACCAAACATCTAGCCCATCTTGGGAAAATAATCAATGGAATAGTAAATTAATGATATTATGTTGGATCTACACTCACATCTAAAGTGGATTATGTTTAACCATGTAACAACCCCTGGTTGATTTTCCTTGTAAAAAAAAAATATAAGACCAAGGTCATGGGACACGTATTTCAAGTTGAATGGTGGACAGATATTATAGTGGGGATCACTTTTGGTTTATATATGGCTAAAGAAATTAGCAAAGGCAATGAGGCATTAATTGGCATTTATTTATAAGAAATAAATAAAAAAATAGGAAAAAAGGAAGGTGAAGAGACACAAATTTGCATGCTAAGGAAATTAGAGGAAAAATGAAGAAAATGAAAAAAAATAGAGGCCTCAATGATTAAAAGGCTTCTAAGGATCAGTTTATAACTTTTGTTAGTCAGTTTTTGGAGCACACTCTCATTCTCTCATCCTCTTGTATTCTGGCACAATTAGAGCATTCTTGAAGCACTTTGGAATACATTTTTTCAGAAAGAAGGAAAAGGAAAGTAGGGAGGGCAAGGAAACAGTGGGATCAATAGTTACAGCTAAATTGCTTTGTAGATAATAGGTTGCATGTGTGATTTCCTTTTTTATTTATGGATACATGGTATGTGCATGTGATTCTTTGGTTATGTGCTATCATTGGCATGGAGATTTTCCTGGATTTATAGTGGTTTTATCTGTCTTTCCATTTCCTAGATAACCATGGTGTTGTGGGTTTTTCCACATTGTTTTTCTGATTGGTGCTCAGATTCTCAATGGTTGTGGGTTGGAACAAATGATTTGGAAGCCCTAGAACAACTTGGGTTGAGTTAGTAGTCATAAAACCTAGGTTGGAACAAATTCTCTGGAGCCCTTGGTGTGTAGAGTTACTAGTCCCTGGAGCCAAGTTGGACAAACTCTCTAGAGCCCTAAAAGGTTGTGGGTTGAGTTACTAGTTCCTGGAGCTCTAGACAACTTAGGTAGAGACCAATCTAGTTGATATTAGTGATTTCCAGACCGTAGAGGTGGAATCACTATGGTTTAGGTTTGAGGTGGTTTGGCCTCTGGAAGACCTTGTTGGTTTTGTTTTGGTTTAATCCATGAGACCCCACATTCATGCTTGGAATATGGCATGGGGGTGATTGGTTGAAAGAGAGATTTGGTTTAACCCAATCTATGGTCGGGTGGTACGTCGAAGTCCCTGACTTGGTTGGTATTTTCATATATTAATAAGAGTTATTTTCTATTGTGATTCATGTATACTTGTACTAATTATTTTGGTGATATTGTGGCTGAGTTGCCATGGTTTCTATGTTGGTTATTTGTTGATTATATGTTGGTTATATGATGTGTATTACTTATGGCTCTTGAATGGTTTTGATGAATATATGAATGGTTGATGAATGCAAGGACTAGCAAGTGCTATTGTAGCTAGCTAAAGAAAAGAGGGCTTAGAGCCTCCTTGGTGATTTTCATATGAAGACTATCAATTTATGATTAGATTATGCATTCATGACCTGTAGCTTACATGTGTGCCATATGTTTGACAAAATGTATGTTATGGATTAGGCATATTTGGGTCAAGTTCTCACTTGAGTTTTGATTTATTAACATTGTGAATACCCTTGATTGCATTCTGGAAAGTTTAAAATAATTCTAGGCAGTGGTTTGGAGGTTGGCTTGAAAAGGTGGCACAAATCACGGGACCGCATGCTCAAAGCTGAAGATTTTAGGTCATAACCATTGGAAGCTAGGCTTACGATTACATTTGGAGCCTCATAATTGCATGTATGCCTTGTTGTGGGTACGGTTGGGGGTTAGGTCAGAGATAAAACAATTCCATCTTAGGATCTGGTCATCAGAAATTGTGGACTGACTTCTGAGTGATCTAGTGCTCCTGAGGGGTATCAGTAAGTTGCCATTGTGTCGGCCCCACTTCCATAATTGGAACTTGGAGGTTGGGTCATTTCATACTGTTATAGACATATTTGGGCACATCAACCCCAAACTTATATGTCAATGTATTAGGGCTCATCAACCCCTAAAAGAGTTGTTTCATACCCTAAAGGAACATAGTCATCTGAATACATCATTCCTCAAAAGTTCCATCTGAGAAACCATCCAGAAATTGCCTAAATTGAACCATACTGACTGCTCCACTAGCAAAGTGCAATGCATACTGAATGGTACACTACCAGGGTGTGATGCATACTGTTTAGGCCTTCTATAGGGTGCGATGGGTGAGGATGGACAAATGTTTAGGATAGTTTGTTAGTTGGTTGCTCATGGAATCTTCTAGAAAATTCTCCTATGCCATTTGCCTCTTTGAATTCTCCCAAAGATGAATAAGGGATCTAGGAAATCTTCAATCCCTTCTCTTGTGGAACCAATTGTAATAAGTGGAATGACAATAATCAAACCCCATGGATGACTCACACCCTTGCAAATCCAATCCAAGAGATCAGGAGGCTGGAATATTGTGAATTGCAAGGAAGTGTTGATAGTTTGTAATTGAGGAGAGAGCATTGTCTTCTTGTTGGTGTTATCTTGCTATTTCATGAGGTGAAGAAGGATTGAATCTGGGAGGATGATGTTGGATCAGCCAACTGGGTTGTAATTCTCCTTTCTATTAATAAAGCTCTTCAATTTTTCTCCCATATGATTGTGCAATTGTGAATGTTATCATTTGTGAATGCTATCATTTGTTCATTATATATCTGATTATGTAATGTTTATTTTGTAATAGATCACAATGCTTTGACGGTTCTTTGTTGCTGTACTTGTGCAGGTACTCTCCAAGTGTGTTAAGAACGGGGAGGAGTTGTAGGATCTATCAAAGGAGAGAGAGATCAAGTAAGGGATTAAACGGAAGTTCCACGTTGGGTCTATTATCTTTCTCTTATCTGTTACACATAGAAGAAATCATTGAATTGCTTTAAACTGTTGTTTCTAGGGTAGCTACCAAACCTAGAGGGCTATCATTCTTTAGGAATACTAGTTTTCCTAGAAACAAATTGGCAACCCCACTGGGGAAATGAACAGATGTTTGTTTGTTGTTATTGCTTGTTCTATGTTCAATTTGATAAACTATAGGCAGATTCTGAAGTCAGCCAGTTAGCCTTCGAACTGCTCTTGCTCTGCAATTGCATAGTAGATGAATGTTGCTTCAGTCAATCTATGGTTTAGTTTATGAATTAAAAATTTGAATTGCAAGTGCATCTAGATGCCCTTTTGGTAGCTCAGTAACCTCTCAAGACATTCCATCATACTTTGCTTATCATTGTTCATCAAAACCCAGCTTAATTCATTGAAAACAGCTCCACATTTGAGCCAAAACCCATTTCAGTTGCACTCCCTGGGTCATCGCCCTACCTTCCACTGTGACTCAGTATGCATAGCACCTCCCAAGTGCAGTAAGTGTGATGCATCTCAATTTCTATGAAGCCTAGGTGTGATGATTGATTGAACTCTTTATCCATCTAGAAATTGAGGGTTTTTTACCTGTTTTCAGTTTTGTTTGGTTGTTTTGTTGCAAATGAATAATGCCTCTTTACTGAAGCTTACTTACATCACTTAGATCAGTCTCAATTACATTAGGATTAGTGAATGTTTTTGTATATTTGTTCCTAATTTACAATCCTTTGTCGAAAAGTTGTTTTAGTCGATTTGTCACTTTGGTACAAAAAGTGTCATAATTGTCTTTTTTTGTCGAAAATAGAAGTGTCGTAAATTCTTCCTTCCCTTGATAATCAATTGAACTTTTTTGGATGTATTTGATTTGATTTTTTTACATTCAAATTGTCGAAAGCATTTTTTTTCAAAATTGAAAGTGTTGTTTTTTGAGTCTTCCTTTCTCTTTTGAAGAAGAAATTGTCAAAAATGTCATTTTGAGTGAAATATTTCAGATCTTTGCTGCATTTAGTTTTCCTTTTGGCATCTTTCACATTAAGGAGAGTGAAAACAAATACATGCATTTGCATTTAGCAATTTTTATTTGTGTGTGAAAAGATGATTTAGGGAAATGCACTAGTGTGTGCTCTTTGCTCTTTGTTTAAAAGCACTGTTATCTTCTTTCCCTAGTAGCTAGGATTTTCATTACTCAAATAAACAAAGATTGTGTATACTTGTAGATTACATTTTAGGAATTTTAGATCATCCTCACGCGGTGAGCCATTTAAAGGGAAACTCTAAACAAGATCAACTTTAAAATGAATTTCAATGAACCTAACAACGCTTCGGAACTTAACGCAACATATCTAGAGGTCTAGGTTGGTGACGTGTTCCGGCGTCGTTAAAACTAGTGGCTATCATTTTCATTGAAGGTTGGGTGATTCCTCCTCCTTGATACGAAAAGTGCTAGCACATATTTGTGCTCCCCATACCATCGTGTATATATTGGGAGACCACAATAGGCTTAAATCCTTTATCCATAGGAAATTGAGTCTGTCACCTTATTGATCACAATGCACTGAACACATCATTCGGGAAGATTGACTGTCGTACACAAGTCTTTGATAATTTATTTTTAATTTATCACCAAGGTGTATATTGCAGTTTTGCGATTGGTTTGGTAATTCATTTGTCCAGGTTTTCCAGAGTAGTCACTTTTGTTCCTTTTCGACTCTCTAAAAGAAAAGGTCCATCTAAACACGTGTCCTTTCAGGCTCATTAAAATTCAAAGGAGACCAGAGTCATCTTTAGCTTTTTCTCCACTCTTAAAAACTGAAAAAGCAAAGTCATGTCCAAGCATCATTGAAATTAATTGAATTTGGAATAACATCATTTTCCCCTTAATTTTGAATTGATTAAATAATTCGCAATCGTGGAAGAAATTCAATCAAAACCCCATCATTCATGGAGACTAGCGAGTCAACCATCTTTTCCTCTGGAAGCAAAGCCAATCCAGACAAAGTAGTCGCGTTTAACTGAGTCCAATTCATCTGGTTTATTTGAAACTTTTGTTTCAACATTGTTAGAGGCTCCAGTTAATCCAATTATTTCTGGTACATCTGCCTTCAGAGAAGAAGTTCCGCAGTTACAAGAGGACATTAGAACTGATCCTAGTGTAATGGTAGACACTTCTGTACCTGAAACAACTCCATCTAGAGTTGATCCAAAACCCATCTCAGTTTAAACCGAGGCTACATTTGAACCAGTAGTTGTTCAAGAACCTCCCTTTGAGACTGAATTTCATTTATCTAAACATCTGGACATTGAGTTTCAGTATTCAGAAGGTGTCACCCCTACAATATCTGTCATTGCAGAAACTATACCTTCTTCGGCTCTAGAAATCTTTTACAGACCTGACGATCTACCTTTTCCACTTAGTTTGATTACTATAGAGGGATAGCAGAGGATCCCCCATCTATTACCCCGTTTCATTTTGGAACTGGGATTCATTTGTATCCTTCTACTTCTGAGTTTGGTTCTTTTAATCCTCCTTCATCGCAAGTTCCTGTCGAATCGCTTGGAGAACTTTTGGATAGACTAAACATGTCTGAGCAACCATCAACATCTAGGAATGTGTCATCTGATGTAGCTGCGGTAGAACCTCCTACTGCTATTCCTACAATGTTTTCTAGTACACCTAAGTCATATTTATATGGTACACCATCTGTTCCAGCTAGTTATCAATCACTAGCTGGAGTCCACTCAAGGAATGCTTTGGCACCATGGTCTGCTCCTATTTATTCATCCGGAGTCCCATTTGGTGTTTCTTATGTTGAAACTCAACATCTTATCCTGCATACCAGTATCAATTTCGGCAAACTAGTTTTCAAAGACCGATATATCCTTTAAACACTGGACTGCTGCCATATGGAGAGCAATATGCCTATTCACTATTTCCTCCTGGGGAACAACCATATGAGAGTTTCCAACAATATTCAAGTAAAACTGGAATTACATCTAGTGGTTGGATACCAATACTACCAAAACAACCAAGGGTTGTACATCCAACGCAATCGATCTAACCTGTGTCGAATATTCCCACTACACCTTTTATTACGGCTGTGTCGCAAACACAAGCACAACCTATTGTGTCTCAATCTCAACCTGCTCCTTCTTCCTTGCAACCTCAAGTTTCGAGGCAAAAGACTCAAGTCTCTTAGGTTGTGATACAAAAGCCACTTGTCTCTACGGCTCAACCGCAACCTCAGGTTAGTGCTTCTTTATCTAGAACGACTCAGGCACCAATAGGTATTATCAATCCGCAACTTGGTCAATCTTCCAATATTGTGCAATAGCAAATGTTCCAACAACCGTGGCTGACACAATACCAACAACCACAATTCCAGCAAACCCAACCTCAGTTTGGACTTGGTTTACAAGCTCAGACTAGATTTGGTCAATATCAAGCCCACTGAGGACCTGGGCAACAAGGCTTTGTAGGCTATGGACAGCCACATTTTCAAACCGGTTATCAACAACCACATTATACTGGTTATGTCCAACGGCCTTATTAAGGTTACTAGCAATAGATGCCTTATGCTAGTATGCAAATACCTACTGCTCAGGTGATTCCATCTTATCCTGGGTGTGCTCCACCCAACTTGAATCAACAGTTGCCTTTTGTAGCAACTCTAGAATTACCATATTTTAACTAGCTAATGAATGATCCAATTGCATACACCCTTTGGTGGCCGACGATCCCTCATAAAATCCCCTCTAATATTCCTAAGTTCAATGGAAATCTAGGTGAAGATCCATCAAATCACGTAATGACTTTTCATTTTTGGTGCTCATCTAACACTCTGAATGATGATTCAATTAGACTTCACCTTTTTCAGAGAACGCTTACTGGTCCAGCAGTGAAATGGTATATTGAATTCTAGAGCTTCATTTGATAACTTCACCATTCTTGCCACTACTTTTCTAACCCACTTTCAGTTACCCATCAGGTACAAAACTGGAAAATAAATCCTTAACAATTTTAAACAAACCACGTCCACTCACATATCTGATCATATTCATGAGTGGCGGCATCGTCGTCGAATGGTAAAGATGTATGTTTCTGATCAGCTTTTAGCTGAGTGGTTTACTAAGTCCTTATTGCCATCTATCACTAAGGATGTGGCGAAAGGAAGAGTTGTCACTAAAGAGCAAGTCATTGCTCATGCCCAATATTTAGATTTAATCTATACACAATCTGGCACACTCTACGACAAAATTCTTGACGCTCCTAGACCAGCTTTTTCCATTCCACCTCCTCCTAAATTGAGTAGGGACTCTCATGCCGGTGACGGTGTGATCGGTTCCTCAAGCACGCAAACGACAAGAGGTCCATCTAGTTAAGCTCTTGCTATTTCTAGTGAAAATGAAAATGACAATTCTCTTGCCTCGAAGATTAATTCCATGTCATCTGACCAAGGAAAAAATCCAAAGCAACCAGGGGGCAAGAAGAAAGGGAAAAATAATAAGAAGAAATAGGAGAATTCCACTCCTGAAAAATCATCTGAAAACCCTAGTGCAGCAAGGAAACCTCTTTGTTATCCATGTTTGATCTGTAACGAGGAGTATCTTACAAGAGATTGTCCACATCGATCTGAGGTTTCAAAACTTTTGAAGGCTTCGAATACCTCAGCAGTGTTGACTGATCCATTTTCGAACCCTGAAACGCATATGGTTGCTACCGATAATGCTTCCACATCCCAAGTGCTTATGATATCCATCGCAAACAAACAAAATGATGTTTTGGTATCGACAAGGAGTAAATATTATGGGAATCCATCGTCATCAAACAATCGGGCTACTGATCAACCGAGTGCTTCGACAATGACTTCTCCAGAAGTTGTTCCACCCATTATTCCTGAATTAACCATTAAGCCGCCAAATGGGGTCGTACATAAATTGAAATTTAATCCTCATGCTCGAGCTGCTCAGAATTATAATATAGTGGAGGATTTGGCTCAATCTCCATCTGCTATGTCTACACTTGAGGTAATTCAAAATTTTCCCTCCCAAAATCAAGCTTTGTTATCAGAACTAGGTGGGATCGATCCAACAGATTCTAATCTTGTGGTCTTTAATCATACTAGATATACACCACAGTTACCGGCCCAACTCACTTTCCTTATACAGGTAAAAGCCCTCAATGGAAATGTTCATCGAACCATCATTAATGAGGGGGCATCTACCTATATTATGTCAATGAGTTGCTGGAAAAATCTTGGTTCACCACCCTTGTCACGATCACCAACAACACTAAAAGCATTCGATGGAAGAATTCACACTCCATATGGAATTTTAAGTAGCTTGCAAGTTGAACTTGGGGGCAAAACAATGGATATTGAGGTCGAGGCCATTGATGGACTCCTTGATTACAATATTTTACTGGGAAGGCCTTGGGTTTATGATATGGTTGTCGTTGTGTCTACATATTTTTGAAAGATTGCATTTCCCTTTAAAGGTGGAATCACAGTCGTTGACCAACTAGCCTTTTTTACTAATAGTTCACAAGCTACTGGAAGCATTCCATTGATCCATGGAAGCTCACAATCACTTCAAAATGTTGGAGTAGGTCTCCTAAAAGACCCTTCCTTAATGGGTAATTTTGCCCTCCTGTCTCCATCTAGTTTTGTGGAAGTGGCCACAGTGGAAACCTGCCACATGATCTCTTCTACATCATCTGAGTTTAAGAAGAGTTTCGACTATTTTGAAAGTGATGATTATCGTGAGGAATTGCCACCAAGCCCCATTGAATCTTTGTAGTAATCAATTTTCTAGGCTTGTGTAGAAAAACTGAATCAGCACTCGACAAGTGTTTGGGTAGATAGGTCTTTAGAATATAGTACCTCTTCTAATCCTTGGTATCGTATACATTATACAAATGAAGGAATCATCCAATCAATGATGATAGGAGAGACACCATGGGAAGATTATCATCATCATTCCCACCTTCGAGATGACAATGAAGATTATTCAAACGACCTCAATCACCCTTCAATTGTTGATTTTTTATTAAATTCTATAAATACAGTAGATTCCAAGCGAAATATGTCCAACATTGAAGAAACTATCACTATTAATATTTCGACCAAACCTAATATTGTAGAGAATATTCACGTCGGTAAATCTTGTTCTCCATCAGAACTAGATAACTACTGTGCTCTTTTTCGTGAATTCAGAGATGTCTTTGCATGGTCATATGAAGAAATTCTAGGCATTGACTTGAGAATTGTTGAACATGAAATCAAGATGTATCTAGATGTCAAACTAGTATGACAACGGCTTCAACTTGTTCATCTAAAGAAAGCTGCTGCCATTAATGTAGAGGTTGAAAAAACTTTGCGTGTTGGCTTCATTTACCCTGTACCTCTAACTGATTGGGTATCGAATATTGTTCCTGTGATGGAAAAACAAGGAACGATAAGAGTGTGCGTCGATTATATGGATGTAAATCAAGATGTCCGAAGGACAACTATCCTACACCCTTTATTAACTAGATTATTGATGAATGTACCGGATGTGAAATATTTTCATTCATGGATGGATTTTCCAGATACAATCAAATCAATATTCGCCCACAGGACCAGTCAAAAACTACATGTATGTGTCCGTGGGGTACATTCACGTATCATAAACTACCTTTCGATTTGAAGAACGCAAGGGAAACATTTCAGAGGGCAATGAATTATGCCTTCCATGACATCAAAAACATAGTTCAATCGTATCTTGACGATCTGCCTGCTCATTCGCGAAAACGAACTGATCATCCGCAACATTTGAGAGCCATATTTTTACGTTGTTGACACTACAAGATATGACTCAATCCACACAAATGTGTGTTTTGTGTTGGTTCTAGTCAACTGCTTGGTTTTGTAGTTTCTAAGGATGGAATTCGACTCGACCCATTTAAGGTTCAGGCAATTCTTGACATGCCTCCACCTTCAAATTTGCTTCAGATTCAGGGACTCCAAGGGAAAGCTAACTTTCTGAGGAGGTTCATTCCAAATTATGTTGAGCTTGCTAAAGGTTATACACATCTTTTGAAGAAAGGGGTACCCTTTTGTTGGGATCAGGTTGTGCAAGCTTCCTTTGATGCTCTCAAAGATTCCCTGATAAAAGCATCATTAATGTATGCGCCTGACTATCAAAAAGACTTCAACCTGTATCTCACGCTGCAGATACAACCATCGCTATAGTTTTAGTGCACGAAGATGACGGAATTGAACATCCTATATATTATTTAAGTCATAATCTTAATGATACAGAAAGAAAGTACTCTTATGTTGAAAAGCTGGCTTTAGCAGCCGTTCAAGTAGTACAGATATTTGACACTATATAATCCTTCGCAAAACTACCATTGTGTCAGATTGCAACCCTATGACATACATTTTGTCACGTCAATTTCTAGGGGGCAAATGTTCCAAATGGATAGTCATCTTGCAAGAGTTTGATGTAGAATTCATCAAATCCAAATCAAAGAAGTCTCTCGTCTTTGCAGAGTTACTTCGCGACCTTCCCACATCCTCCAATGATTTAACGTTAGAAGCATCAATCATGGATGAGACTCTGTTTCTGATATCGTCAAGTGATCTATGGTATGGGGATATACTGATCTATCTCCAGGCCCAAACTTTTAGGCCTAACACCTCTTGCTCTAAACAGCGACATACTCGATACCAAGCCAAATATTATCTGATCATTGGTGATACACTTTATCGTCGTGGTGTCGATATGGTTTTACGAAGGTACCTCACGCATGAGGAGGCTGAAAAAGTTTTGAATGATTGTCATTCAGGTGCTTGTGGGGGGAATCTATCTGGTTACACTACTACACAAAATATCTTACGAGCTGGTTACTTCGGGCCCACCATATTCAAAGATTGGATAATTACAGTCAAAAGTTGCCATGCTTATCAGATTTTTATCGCAAAACCAGATTACCACCTGCACCACTGCATCCAGTCATTGTTGTTGGCCCATTTGCTAAATGGGGCATTTATTTCATGACATGTAACCCCACCTCAGCCGGGGGGCATGGGTATATTATAGTCGATGTCGACTATTTTACAAAATGGGCCGAGGCGATGCCTACATTGAACAACAGCGGCAAAACGGCTCCACTCCTTTTTTTTCAATCATGTAGTTTCTAGATTCGATGTTCCACAGGCTATAGTCACATATCATGGGTCCCATTTTTGCAATCACATGATGATCGAATTAACTATCAAATTAGGACTGCCCCATGATAGTTCTACTCCATATTATCTGTAGGCTAACAGACAAGTTGAGGCAATCAACAAAGTCCTTAAGCGCATGCTGCAGAGAATGATTGGAGTCCATAAACAGAATTGGCATTTAATCCTGTACTCAATTCTATGGGCATATAGGACTTCGGTGAGAAATGCAACTAGATTTATGTCTTTCCTATTAGTGTATGGTTTGTAAGTAGTCTTACCAATTTAGTGTGAAATCTCATCCCTCAAGTTTGCAATCGATTTGCTTCCCGAAACTTCTAGAGAAGAGGCTCGTTTCCTAGAATTAATCCATCTGGATGAAACCCATCGTGATGCCGCATTAGCTAACGAAGCACATAAGAAACGCATCAAGGTGCAATATGAAAAAAATTTTAAGCCTCGTGTCTTCTCAGAAGGTGACATGCTCTTGCTTTAAGATCAGGGTTCTGACAAATTAGGAGCAGGTAAATTTGAACCATTATGGATGGTCCCTTACATTTTTAAACATGTATTGACAAAAGGAGCCTACGAGCTAGTCTATTATGATGGGATTCCATTGTCGCAGCCCCGAAATGGGTCGTATCTTAAACGTTACAATGCTTGTTTAAGCGTAGTAAACTCATTGTACATGTGCTTTCATTGCATTTTTTGAGTTTTTTCTTTTAGAGTTGTCATTTTGGTTAGGTAATCCACTTCACATTTGTTTTAGATGTCAGAATTTTTGGAACCATTTGTTGGGTATGCCGACAGAGCTATTCATAGTACGCAGAACCTATCTTCTTTGGCCTATGCCATCTTCACTCCAAGTGACGAGTTAGTAAGTTTCAGGGGGATATGTATTGGTTGATCGACGAAAAACATCACTGAGTATAGCACATTGATTGAACTTCTCTTTGATTCCATTTCACATGGCATACGCCGACTCATTGTCAAGCTAGATTCACAACTCGTCATTCTATAGCTTATTGGCATTTATTCCGTTTAGAACCTAGCTATTCATCGCATGTTCCTAAGAGTTAGGATTTCGGAAATACATTTTGATTCCATTCAATATCAACACATTTCCAGAAACTTAAACACATTGACTGATTCATTAGCAAACTATGTGTTAAATACACATTTACAACATTTGTAAAGAAAGAATTTCACATCAACATTTGCATTAAGATTTCATCACTTAGCCAAAATAAAACTCCAAAAATCAAAAGTAGATAGTTGTTTATAGTTTTCACAAAATGTTTTGTGTCCAAGACAAAATCAGACATCTGACCAAGAAACTCAAAATGAATGAAGAAAACATCCTAGATTAGTGATGTTGGTGATAACATGTCACCGCTTGTGCTATCATGTACAAGAGCCTACTCCAACGACTCGGTACAACAGTAGTATGGCGCTGTAACCTCAAAGGTAACTCATCGGTCCTGACATCTTGGATGTTGAGAGTGAGGCCCTTGATCTGATCCTATAGCACTGCCAAGGTCTTCGATATATCCAGATCCCGAAGAACGGCCCTCCCTATAGCCTCTCCTGCTGGAGTGTCATCTGATTCCCATGGGCATGCCACTGGTTGCACTGGTCCAATATCTGCACACACATATGATTTTGTTTAGTCTTGGTAACATAAAAAACACAAAAACATTATAAAACTGAAACAGCAAAGATGTGGTCGAATCATTTTTCCTATAACACTCCACTGCTCACCAACTGGTAATGCCAAATCTGGATAGCCTCGTAAATCCATCCCAACATATGGATACTTCGCAAACACCATCTCTTGGCAGTTGAACCACTCGAAAAAAGCATCTGAGAAGGATATCTGTGACTGGCCGACATGTCTAGCCATAAGGTCCACCCATCTCTACATCTGTGGTTCCCTCGGTGCAGGCAATCCCAGTGAAATGTTTTAAGGTTGCATCAATGGAATTCTTTCCAAAGCAAAAGAAGTCAATATGGATCCATAACCAAATTTCTTGGTTCTTCCATTCTTTACTTTGGACAGTTGTTCTTTTATGACAGGAAGTATTGCCTCACACCAATTGAACACCTTCGATTCCAGGCATTCCAAGGCATACTACATGTAGGATCTATTCGCTAAATGTAAGGTCGTGCTGCCAACTAGACTAGAAAAGGTAAATAGAATGGTCCTCAAAGGTTGATCGATAACATCTCGGATATTAATCTTACCATCTCTACTGGGTTGAGATCCATCCCTGCAGAACTGACGAATATAATCTTTCACAGATTCGCCCCCACGAGCTAATATTGATAGTGAAAGAGGGGCACCACGCCTCGACAAACCCGTCAGAAAATAAATATCCTCGACCGTGAAAGGAATAGATTTACCTCTGATCTAGAATACCTAGTCAATAGGATCCCAAGAATTGAGAAGATACTGCAACAAACTGATATGTTGTCTCATGCTGGATATGCAAAAAAACTTCAGTAAACCACAGTTTCTTAATGCATCCATTGTGCCCTGGTCATGTAAAGCAATCATATCCTCCTCTTCATGTTCTCGTTCACACTATGTGACAACCATCTTGATCCAACAAATATCTGAAATGCAAAAAAATAGATGAGTTAGGATCCAATTTTGAGCAAAAACAGGTAAAAATTTAATGAAAAAACATTGTATAAAGTTTCCTTTCTGCACTCGTCACACCCTGCCTTTGAGCAAGGTGAGATGCATATTGATTGGCCTGTTGGTAGCTTAGTATGCATCATACCTTTTGATACAAGCTAGGTGCAATGATTGGGGGACGAAATCTTTAAACCCTAGGGGCCTAGAAAAGTGAAAAAAATTGCCCAGAATTGAGAAAGGAGGAAGTTAAAATGAAGAGCTTGAGGGTATCTCCTACCTGGTCCTGACAGTGCATTGAATTATCCACAGGATCTCCCAAAATCAACTGGTGAAATTTGAGGGGGAAAACTGCTTCAGAGCTCCAAATCCCAAATTTGAAATGAAATGATGAAAATGAAATGTTAAAACTACTTTTTATGTTTATTGTTCATGTACCTCAAAGTGAAATGATAGTTTTAGTTCATTTTTAATCCATATATATGTATTTCTAATCAATTTGATGGAGTCTTGAGTAGGTTGAATGACTGATGAAATAATCTGATGTGTTGAACAATGAATTGAACATCTTTGACCACCAAGCAAACTTTTTGTCTTCTTTTCGAGCTTTGATTCAAAAATGAAAAGAAAACTAAAGAGTCCTCTTTAAGCCCTTTTTAGACTCGTTGAACATTAAAAAGTTTGTTGAGCGCTTGTCTTTTCCAGCTCGTTAAAGTATTGGAAATGTCATCCCTCCTGCATTATTTTATCCTTTTTCGGACTTGAGGGATTATTTTATGAAAAAGAACTTATGGAGTTTTCTTTTCGTCCCTTTTCAAAATCTCTAAACATGAAAAGGACTGAGTTATCCTTGTCATTAAACTCGTTAAAATAATAGCGACAAACTTGTCCATCTAGACAAGACCGAGTTTCACTGTCGCTAGACTTGTTAAAATATTAAATAGCGACAGGTTTGCCTGAAGGTCGAATTATAGAACAAGCATATGTTATCCTCCTCAATCTTGACAAAAATAAAGAGGTATTGTTCAAAAATGACTGGAGAAAGAGGGAAAAAACTTGAAGAATTTATGGTAGCAAGTCGCTCTTGAACATTACACTTTCACTTCATCGCCATTATTGAGTTGGGTTGGGTTATTCTATTCATCGGTCATCACACCATTGGTTTTTCATATCATCCATCTTTTGGGATTAACACTACCAATTTATCTCAGTGTCGTCGACATGTTCAAGAGAAGTCATTCAGTTTGGAAATCACCATCCAGTTAATGTCTCATACACTGCAATACCTCCTACCTTCATTTTTTCATGACCACCATTCCTGAACCTTGTGTCGTCAGATCATTTTCACCTCCATAAATCATTTGCTTCATTTCGTGTCGTAGATGTGGGATAGATCAAGGCCCTCCTATGACGAGTCACTTCTTGTCGACATCAACTCATTATCCAAGAAGTTGACTTAGAAACAACCCTTTCAGCGCTTTGAAGCTTGCATACATCAAAGGAAAGTTTCTCACTTCCGGCGACAGGTTAACATCAATGGCCTTTGACCGAAATATTTTTCCTGGTGTTCGACATCGGATCATGTATTCACACCACGTGAATTGTACTGTAGTACCTTGAGGATCATTATCATTATCGGTGATCCCTCTCACATCTATTAACAGTTCACATCATTAGCTGGTAATCAAGTGATGTTTTTCCATATTCGACTTCAGAACATCTCTTCCCATGGTTTGACTTGTACATCGAGCGAAGATTGAACAAGTTTGAAGACCCCAGATCTAGTTTCATCCGTCTAGGCTGCAACATATTTAGGGATATAAAAACATCAAATTTACAAAGGCTCTACACAGATGGTCATCCTAATCATGGATTGTGACTCTATATCTATAGAATCACAAGTCTGTATCTGCAGATGGCTATTTGATCTATGTACATGAAATGAAATTTATAAAGTCGAGCATGGGAATGCCTCCCTCAGCTGGATCATGAAAATCATATTATGATGATGTATTGTATTGTAACTTATGCAGGTCACCTTCCAGTTCGAAACTTCGGATCCTCATGATAAATCATTTCACCCGACATGAATATTTAAGACCTCATGCTTTAGGGGGCAACTGTTATAGACATATTTGGGCATATCAACCCCAAACTTATATGTCTATGTATTAGGGCTCATCAACCCCTAAAATAGTTTTTTCATACCCTAAAGGAACATAGTCATCTGAATACATCATTCCCCAAAGTCCATCTGAGAAACCATCCCAGAAATTGCCTAAATGAAACCAACTGACTGCTCCACTAGCAAAGTGATGCAATACTAGTGTACACCTCCAGGTGGTGCATACTTTAGGCCCTCCTATAGGGCAAATGGGTGAGGATGTGAAAATTCTAGGATGTTTGTTAGTTGGTTGCTCATGGAATCTTCTAGAAACTTCTCTTGTGCCACTTGCCTCTCTGAATTCGCCCAAAGATGAATAAGGGATCTAGGAAATCTCCAATCCCTTCTCTTGTGGAACCAATTGTAACAAGTGGAATGACACTAATCAAACCCCATGGATGACTCACACCCTTGCAAACATCTATAAATGGATCTCCAATCCAAGAGATCAGGAGGTTGGGATATTGTGAATTGCAAGGAAGTGCTGATAGTTTGTAATTGAGGAGAGAGCATTGTATTCTTGTTGGTGTGATCTTGCTATTTCATGAGGTGAAGAATGATTGAAGCTAGGAGGATGATGCTAGATCAGACAATTGGGTTGTAATTCTCCTTTCTATTAATAAATCTCTTCAAGTTTTTTCCCATATGATTGTGCAATTGTGAATGTTATCATTTGTGAATGCTATCATTTGTTCATTATATATCTAATTATGTAATGTTTATGTTGTAATAGATCACAATGCTTTGACGGTTCTTTGTTATTGTACTTGTGCAGGTACTCTCCAAGCGTGTTAAGTACAGGGAGGAGTTGCAGAATTTGCCAAAGGAGAGAGAGATCAAGTAAGGGATTAAGCGGAAGTTCCAGGTTGGTTCTATTATCTTTCTCTTATCTGTTACACATAGAAGAAATCATTGAATTGCTTTAAACTGTTGTTTCTAGGGTAGTTGCCAAACCTAGAGGGCTAGCATTCTTTAGGAATGCTAGTTTTCCCAGAAACACATGGTGAAACTCGTCTCAAGTTTATCCAACAAGCTTATGAAATTGGGTATATGTGGGAGGGGTGGTCATAGGGTAGTATCAGAGCTTCCAAGTTCGAAAACTTGGATTGGATGGGTAAAATGTATATGGCTATGCATGCATACTAGGATAGATATGAATCATGGTGATCATTATGCATTTTGTTTAATCATGATGTTATTGGTATGCTATGATGTTGATGTGTTGGCCAAGATGGAGCATGAGATGCAAAAAGTCAGAGCAAGGTTGTAACACTAGACATCAGGGTAAGAGAAAATCGCCATACAAGTTTGTATGTTGAGCATGCAGGCATGATGGTTAATGGTTGTTATATGTATTATGATTATATACATTCCTGTAATTTTGTTGTTGTTGTGGTTACATGCATGATAGATGTTATTTAATCAATGCAGTTATATGCACGTGTTTGGTTAGTCATGCATGGTAGTTCACTTGTTGTTATATTCATTATAATCATACACATCATGATTATGGTTATTTCATTTAAGATCTTGATGTTATATGTATCGTGTCAATCTGGATTGGCCTGTGCAGATGGTTATGGTTATGATATTCAAGTATGAGTTGATGTACTTGTGATATTGTGCCATACTAATCTGGATTGACTTGTGAAGATGTGATAACCTCCCATGAGATACATTGAGGTATGATTTTTATTATGTAGAAATTCTCACTGTAGATTAAACTGATTATGCAATGTACTAAAGCAAAATATTTAATCTACTTCTACAATGAAACTTGTGAAAGCTTAATCGGTTTGAGCAAGATCAAACAGAACACATACAATAGATAAGAAGATTCAATCACACATGAAACATAGAAGAATACTCTAGGGAAAGCCTCAACTAAAAATCTCGCTATCTATATTATCATACAAGTGGAAATATCTCATGATTACACAGAGCTTTAGCTCACAAGCTATCCAGCTCTCAGTACAATTCCTCCTTATTGCTCATAGACATAATAGACAACATATATGCCTTCCTTCAGTTCTCCAAGCCTCCTATTTCCTTGCATTGTTTCTCCTAGGTGATCCAGCTGTAACCTGTGCATTCTCACCTCACACACTGCTCTAGCCTTTGTATAAACTACGCAATCCTCAAGGAATGAATTCCTTTTGCATGCAAGAGATATTCACATGGGAATATTCTAGCAACTGATAGTACATTGTCCCTGCCTTTAATCTCAACTGGGTCTTTGTTTGAACTGACATGCATGAGTTATTTATGAGAGAATATTAAGTTATTTGGAGAACACTAGTTGCATGCATGCATGCATTAACTGACTGAACTCACAATTAATTCCACAAGTTGTTTGGAACTAATTTAACTAGACTTAACTCAGTTCACTGAGCTAACTAATTACATCTCAAATACAACTCATCCTTATCTCCTTAATTAAGGGATAACTTCCTCAGTCAAAGGGATAATTGTTGCATGTCTTCACAAAGACTTCAAGTTTGAATTTTACCAACTAATTAACTCAAGATGAATTAATTAATTATTTTTCAAGCAGGTGGTGAGACTGAATTCGAATTTTAATTCTCAATTTTAATTCAAGGACAAATTACAATTGGAATATATCCTGAAATTCTATCTATAGCAATGTTATTTTTAGCATTTCTTGTTGCTATTTTCAACACTCCCTCTCAACAAGAAAGGGATTATCTGCCACCCTGATCCTGTCTCTATGGAGCTCGAATTTACACTTTGGCAATGCCTTAGTCAAAATGTCAGCATCTTACTCCTCGGTCGAAATATATTGCAACACCATGATCATCCTCGCCACACAGTCTCTGAGATGATAATACCAAATGTCGATATGCTTGGACCTGTCAAGAAATACTGGATTCTCAGAGAGTTTGATACAACTCTGATTATCACAATAGATCATAGTTGGATCCATCCTCTGATCAAACAAACCAACTAGAATTTTCCACATCCAAATGGCCTCACATGTTTCCTGACTTGCAGCCATGTATTTAGCCTCTGCTGAGCTAAGTGCAACTGACCTCTATTTCTTGTTATACCAAGAAACTGCAGTTGAACCAAGGTTGAAAATTCCTCCTGATGTGCTCTTCCAATCTGATGGACTCCTTGCCCAATCTGCATCTATGAAGCCCTGTAGCTTCACTCCCTCTGACCATCTGTACCAGAATCCAAACTAAGATGTGCCTCTGAGGTATCTCAAAACATGCTTCGCTGCCTTCCAAAATAGCTTAGTAGGTTGAACCATAGCTTGACTCATTTGGTTCATGGTATAGCACAAATCTGGTCATGTGTTCACTAAGTACATCAGTGAACCCACAAGCTACCGATACACAGTAGCCTCTACTATCTCACCTGAATTAGCATCTTCCTTCCTCTAGTTACCTGCGATAGGAGTATACATGGGTTTGCACTTCTCCATGTAGAATATCCTAAGTATCTCATTGGCATACTTGCCTTGAGACACAAACACTTCCCCATCCTTCTGCCACACTTCCATGCCTAGAAAGTAGTGCATGAGACCCATGTCTTTCATCTAGAACTCTCTGGCAAGGTCCTCCTTGCAAGACATGATCAACTGATCATCACCTGCCAATATCAGATCATCAACATAAAGAACAATGATCAACTGCTTACCTTCCATCATGATGTGGTACAAGTTCGCATCCACTTCACTCTTTGTGAAGCCCAACCCGGTGAAGTAGTTGTCGATCCTGGTGTACCAAGCATGAGGTGATTGCTTCAACCTGTACAAAGCTCTCTTGAGTTGGCACACATGTGACTCACAATCGGAGGTCTCAAATCCTTTTGGTTTCTCTATGTACACCTCTTCCTCAATCTTGCTATTGAGGAATGTGGTCTTCACATCCATATGATGGATCTTCCAACCCATCTGTGCTAATAGTGCCAACATCGATCTGATAGATGAGTACCTTGCTACAGGAGCAAAAGTCTCATCATAGTCGATCCCCTTGACCTGTGAGAAACCATGGGCAACAAACCTTGCCTTATGTTTCTCCACACTACCATCAGCAGCATGCTTTACCTTGTAAAGCTAACAGGAACTCACAACTAACTTGTTCTCTGGTCTTGGAACAACATCCCAAACACTGTTCCAAACTATGGAGTCATACTCCTCCACCATAGCATCAAACCAAATCAGCTGTTGCACTACTTCCTCAAAGGAAGATGGTTCATTCTCTACACATTCCCCAACAAGGGCCATGTAACCAGTGTACCACTCAGGTGACCTCCCTATCTGCACTGATAAGATGGCTCTCCCACATTCTCTCTTGCATCCATCAACAATTTGTCATCCTCCCTTGTGCATCACCACCCCAATCTAGAAGACTCTGCATGAGTGGATGTCTCCACTCCTGGAACCTCTGCATGCAGCTGCTCCACATTAGTCTGAGGCTCCTTCTCCTTAGGAACCAAAAGTTCCTCCTCTGCTTGCGTCTTGAGCTCCCTCTCAAGGGACACTTGCATGGCCTTCAGGTCATCAAACTTAAGATCTCTATGAACCACTGTCCTCTGACTGGTTGTCAAATACACCTGATAGTTATGGGGAGTATCAATGTACCCCACAAGTATCCCCAACTTTGTTGTTGGCTATGGCTTCTTCCAAGCATCCTTGGTCACATGGCAATAAACCAATGAGCTAAGATCTTGAAGTGACTCACATCTCGTCTCTTCCCAGAGAAATCTCTCTCTAATGTCTTCATCCCAAGTATGTGATGTAGGCTTCTATTCTGCAAGTAAACCACTGTGTTGCATGCCTCAACCCACAAATGAAGTGGTAAGCCTTGGTCATGCAGCATCGCCCAAGCTGCCCCCACAATCGTTTTGTTCTTCCTCTCGGCCACCCCATTCTGTTGTGGGTTATGAGGTGTCATCAACTCTCGTTTAATTCCTTCTGCTGCACAAAAGTCCTTAAACTCTTGAGAGACATGTTTTCCACCATTCTCACTTCGCAAGGCCCTGATCTTCTTTCCAGATTCTTTCTCAACCAAGGCTTTGAACTCATAAAACATTGAGAAGGTTTGATCCTTCTTCTACATGAAATAGATCAAGCATCTACAAGAAAAATCATCAATGAAAATCACATAATACCTTTGTTTAGCGGTGGAGGCTGTCGAAAATGGTCCACACACATCTGTATGAACTTGCTCCATGATTGCTTCAGCTCGACTATCTTGATCATGAAAGGAATATTTTGCCTACTTACCCAAGGTACAACCTTTGCATGTGTCCACTTTCTCAATTTTACCTTTGGGAAGTCTGGTAGAAATCTGTTGCATTATCTTCAAGGCCCCATGATGCAAGTGGCCCAACCGTCTATGCCATAACTCATCAATATCTTCGCTTTGCACCAATTCTACTTTGGAACTCAATGCAGCATAGTCATCTACCTCTAGCTTGCAGAGATTATTCACTCAAATCCCAATCCTCTTGGTCTAACCTGTGGCTATGTGTCTCAGGAATGCCTTTCCTTTACTGAATACTACATCATAGCCTTTGTCTTCCAACATCGTGGCTGATACCAAGTTTTTCTTCAATCCAGGCACATGCTTTACATCAGTCAGGGTGAGAGGAGCTCCATGCTCCCTCTGAAACACAACCTTACCTTCACCTAAAACATGGTATTTTCCATCATCGCCCATCTCTATCGGCATCTGGAGGTCTTTCTCCTCCAAGGTACTGAATAAACTCTTATCATCAGTCACGTGGAATGAGGCTCCACTGTCGAGGTACCAAACACAACCCACCATTGATGAAACCATGCATGCGATGAGGGTAAAATCTAATTCGAATTGTGAGGCCAGAGCCTCACCATCTGATCCTTTCGAGGATCCCTTCTTGGGTTTCTTCAATGGACAATTAGTTGCATAATGGTCCATCTCATGACAATTAAATCATCTCACTTTAGATTTTTCAATCTTCTTCCCTCCATGGGAAGAACTTGATTTGGAATGGGAAGCCTTCCCTTTCCCCTTCTGCGTCTTACATGCTAAGGATAGATTTTCTTCATCATCATGCTTAGATGAAGAACCATATCTAGTGCTTCTCCTGATCTCCTCCTGCATCAGATCTAACCATAGTCGTTCCCAATACTGTAGTTTTGCTCTTCCATTCACTAAGTCTTGGTAGCTATGCCAGCTCTTAGGAAGACCGAGGAGAGAAATACTCACCATATCATCATCAACTATCATGATTCCTACAATTCCAAGCTCGTCTCTGCAAGTGGTGAGATTGTTCAAATATGTAGAGATCATGTCGCCCTTTTCACACTTGATTTTCTAAAGATTGTCCTTCAGTGCCAGCTTCCTTTGGTCATTTTTGTTCTGATATAGATTTTTCAATGTCTTCCACATTGAAAATGGAGTCTCCTTCCCATGGAGACTCCAGACAATATGGTCTCGAACTCCCTCCAGAAAAATCCTCCTCTCTCTCGCCGCACATTTATTCCATTCCGCCAATTCTTGGGCATTAGCTGCTGTTGGCTTGGGGACTTCTTGATCAATGAAGTCCTTCAAACCATTGTCCTCTAATACCGCTTCCATGCGATCCTTCCATGCTATGTAATTCAAGCTACCATCTAAGGAATATTCGAGTCTCAAGCCATTGAACGCCACTGGTGAACTTTGAGATGTGATAAGAAATCGATTTTGTACCTACAATCAAGAACTTCAAACTTCAAACTTCTCCCATCTTTGTATATTGTTCTCTGCTTTGATCACCTTTCCTCTAATACCATGTAGAAATTCTCATTGTAGATTAAACTAATTATGCAATGTACTAAAGCGAGATACTTAATCTACTTCTACAATCAAACTTATGGAAGCTTAATCGATTTGAGAAAGATCAAACAGAACACATATAACAGAGAAGAAGATTCAATCACACATGAAACACAGAAGAATACTCTGGGGAAAGCCTCAGCTAAAAACCTCGCTATCTATATTAGCATACAAGTGGAAATTATCTCAGGATTACACAAAGCTTTAGCTCACAAGCTATCCAGCTCTCAGTATAATCCCTCACTGCTGCTCATAGACAGAATATACAACACATATGCCTTCCTTCAGTCCTCCAAGCCTCCTATTTCCTTGCATTGTTTCTCCTGGGTGATCCAACTGTAACTTGTGTGTTCTCACTTCACACACTTCTCTAGCCTCTGTCAAAACTGCGCAATCTTCAAGGAATGAATTCCTTCTACATGTAAGAGATATTCACATGGGAATATTCTAGCAACTGATAGTACACTATCCCTGCCTTTAATCTCAACTGGGTCTTTGTCTGAATTGACATGCATGAGTTATTTATGAGATAATATTTAGTTATTTGGAGAACACTGGTTGCATGCATGCATGCGTCAACTAACTGAATTCACAATTAGTTCCACGAGTTGTTTGGAACTAATTTAGCTGGACTTAACTCAGTTAAATAAGCTAATTAATTACAACTCAAATACAACTCATCCTTATCTCCTTAATTAAGGGATAACTTCCAAGATGAATTAATTAATTATTTTTCAAATAGCTGGTGAGACTAAATTTGAATTTTAATTCTCAATTTTAATTCAAGGACAAATTAAAATTGGAATATATCCTAAAATGCTATCTATAGTAATGATATTTTTGGCATTTCTATTTTTATCATTTCTTTTTGCTATTTTCAACAGATTATGTTGTCTATCAAGTTTATTTAACATGGTATGTTTGCAAGAAATAGAAGATCAAGGATGAAGAGTAGAGTAATGGACTACGATTCAGATGACTCCCCTTAGAGGCATGATGTGAAACCTACGGAATGGAAAAGTGACATGATTATGTGGCATGTTTTCAGGTACAAAATGTATGATAAATTAAAATCAAGTTTTGGAAAGTGTGGTTAAATTCAATGGAGCTTTGGAGATCAGGCCCTTATAATAGTGACAACTTCTACCTTAGTGTGGACCATAGACAGTAAGGGGATATGTTTACAGGTTGTTTGAATGTTTGATTAATTTCATGATATGAGTAGGTATCTATAAGATTGCATGAAGGAATGATCTTGTTTTAAGATGGTTGTACTAACACAATATGGGTTGAGACAGTTGTTATGCACTTGAGTGCAAGTAGGTGCTAGTTGTAGTATTATGACAAACAATTGTGAGTTGATTATAATATGGTTGTTATTCTTGGTAAAGGTTGATTTCAAATTAATAGACACAATGTCTTGATACTTGGAACATGTTGTTGACATGTGTGAATAGTTGCATGGAAACATGCTCGGTATTGGAAAAGGTAATAGTTGATTTGTTTATATAACAACTGGGTGGTGTGATAGCACATAATAAGACTCAATTACAAGAAGGAAAAAGGTAAAAGAAAGGAATTGGGTGAGAATTCATTTGTCTATGTTTAGACTACGGTTCACCTAAATCCCCTTAGAGGCCTGGCGTGAAACCTATTGAATGGAAAATTGGCAAGCTTATGTGGCATGTTTTCAAGTACAAAATGTTTGATAAATGAAAATGAAGTTTTGAAAAGTGTGGTTAAATTCAGTTAGCTTTGGAGATCGAGCCCTTATAGTAGTTGACACCTTCTATCTTAGTGTGGACCATGGACAGTAAAGGGGTATGTTTACATGTTGTTTGAATGTTTGGTTAATTACATGATATGAGAATGTATCTATAAGATTGCATGAAGGAATGATCTTATTTTAAGATGTTTGTACTAACACAATATGTGTGAAGATAGTTGATATGCACTTGAGTGCAAGTGGGTGCTAATTGTAGTATTATGACAAATGACTGTGAGTTGATTATGACATGGTTGTTAGTCTTGGTAAAGGTTGATTTCAAATTAATAGACGTGATGTCTTGATCTTTGGAACATGTGACTGACATGTGTGAACAGTTGCATGGCATCATGCTTAGTATTGGCAAGAAAATGTAATAGTTGATTTGTTTATGTAACTAATAATTGGGTGATGTGGTAGCACATAATAAGACTCGATTGCAAGAAGGAAAAAGGTAAAATAAAGGAATTGGGTGAGAATCTTTTTGTCTATGTTTGGAAACAAAAATTCCAAATGAATGAGTGGTTTTCATGTACACATATTAACCTTGATTTTGCCTAACATTATGTGGATATGTGCCATATTAATGAACAGGTATTTGACAAGGTATAACACGTGGCTTTCAATTATGGCTATATTTGTCAAGGAATTGGAGTCCTTTGAGAGATGACATAGATGTGTGTTTAGTTACAGGTCAACATGTCAGGTACAACAAGGTATGGTAATCAATATATTGTTATGTTTATTTATGCATTGAAAATTATGTGTTTATGGTGGTATGATGTAGGGGATTGCATGGAAAAAGAGAATACCATGAAACCTTGAATAAGGCTCGGATTGAGCTTTCCCTTGGAAGCATTGGGAACCCATGGGATTGAGTCATGGTGTCTATTGAAAGTTTTGTGTTTTCATTGTTTTATGATTTGTTTGTGCCTGACTTGCAGTTTTGTTTATGTCTAGTGCATGGCCATGCCACTTTATTTGTGGTGTCGTATTGCTATTGGTTTTTCGTGGTTTTCTTCTTGTTTGTTTCTTTTTCTTGCCTTTTATGTTTTGAGGGCCTTGGGAATTGGTTTGGGAAAGAGGGAATTTAACGGATATCGGGGAGAGTTGAATGAAATCAAATAGGTAATGTAAGACCTGGATGAAGCTCAGTGCATTCCATAAGGGTAGCTGAAGGAAAGAATATGACAACCAATTGAATTGGTTGGGTCCATTGGGCTAAATGGACAGTGGAAAGGCATTTATGAGAAAGGTAACAGGTAAATTGAATGGGTCTGAGGAGTTAGATTCCTTGGTTAAGTTGGGAACTGTTGTTATCGATGTTGTGCATGTTGTGCACGGATAAAGGGAGTTCTCTTAACCTTGACTTATGATATTATGGTAAGTTGTTGTGATCATATATATATTATATTATATATTATATATATATATATTAATATTATATTATTATATATATATATATATATTATATCTATTATATATATATATATATTAGATTATATAGATATAGATGATATAGATATAGAGATATAGATATAGATGTATGTATGTATGTATGTATGTCATTGTCTAATAGGGTCGTAAGGGATCATGCTTGTGGAGGAATGATTGTTTATGCAGGTGAATGGCATGAAAAGGTTCCCGTCTATGAGGAATCAAGTGGGCAGAGTAGCCCTCGAAGATCTTTGAGGTTAGTATCATGTGGATAAGATTTGATATTATATGCTTATAATTATGCCTATGTTTATGATATGGAAAGCAGTGTTCAAGGATAAGTTAGTAGAATGAGAGCAGTGTGATCTCTGGTATGCTGGAACAAGCATGGATAGTGGAAAGACACTAGAAGCAAGGTTGTTTGGTAGAGATAATGTGGTCTATGGATATGCAGTACTGGTGTTGTGTACACGTTGTACATGTTGTGTTGTGTACATGTTGTGTAGGTGGTGCTATGTACATGTGGTGTTGTGTACACGTTGTACATGTGGTGTTGTGTGCATGTTGTGCATGGGGTGTTGTATACATATGGTGTTATGTAAATGCTGTAAAGGTGGTGTTGTGTACATGTTGTACATGTGGTGATATGTACACTTGGTGCAATGTACATGTTGTGCAGGTGGTGTTGTGTACATGTTGTGCAAGTGGTGTTGTGTACATGTTGTGTAGGTGGTGTTGTGTACATCTTGTACAAGTAATGATATGTACATGTGGTGTTGTGTACATGTGGTGATGTGTACATGTTGTGCAGGTGGTGTTGCTTACATCTTGTACATGTAATGATATGTACATGTGGTGTTGTGTGCATGTGGTGAATTTGTACATGTTGTGCAGGTGGTGTTGTATACATGTGGTACATGTGATGTTGTATGCATGTCGTACATGTGGTGTTGTGTACATGGTGTGAATGTGGTACTGTGTTACGTGTATTGTGTAGTCATTGTATCATGACATGTGTATTCATTGTGTCGTACACTGGGTGTAGGTGTATGTGTTGTGTTGTACACCAGGTGTAGGTGTATGTATTGTGTGGCACACAATGTGTGGGTGTATGTGTGTGATGTACATTGTGTGTACGTATGTGATTGAAGATAAGAGAAGGTACTAAGAGATTTTTTAGTGTGGCAGTTGATCCGATGTGTGTACGAAAATGAAAAAGAACAAAGGCAGAAGTAAAAAACCATTTGAAAGATAATTATTAGTACTTTATTTTAGTTTCTAATTACACATGTGATATATGACTTTGATTTATGATGATTTCATGTGATCTATGATTTGATTTATGATGGTTGAGTTTTGAGCTAACCGGATGTGATATGTTTATACATGATGATTTGATCGAAAAGATAGTTTGAATCTTGTAATAGGAAGCAAATAGAATTACAGGTGTACCTTTTTTACAAGCTAACAATGAGGTATGATTAAAATATATTTCAATTACTTTTGAATCTAATGGAAACTATGTGCATGGTACAGGAAAGCATTGAAATGCCCAGGTTTAAGTGGTTGAAAATGCCTGGTTTGGGTGGTTGGAATTGGTTGCCAAATAATTGGTAGAAACAACAAAAGGAAATGGAATATGCAACAATATGTTGGTAAACAATTCAGGAGTGGGACCATTGTCGAACTTTGGTACCTAATAGTGTACTTTGATTGCCATGAGCATGCTATGACCAGTATGATGGTGTTGAGGAAGGGATATGCCTTTATTTTTGGACCTTCCGATGCAAGGAAACATTTCCCATGGATGGATCACTCGAGGGACTATATAGAAGAGAAGAGGATGCCTGTGGAACTTGGAAGGTGTGTGATTTCATAGAAGGGGGCGACCAGATTTCCCGAGGGACTATGTAGTAGAGAAGGGAAGGTTGAGGAATGAATTTGTTTTGGCCATTAGAATTTCCAAATGGAATCATAAACACATTTGGAGTGTGCCCTAGAACAATGAGCCGATAACTGCTCACTGAAATAATAAGAAACATGAGGATCATAGTGTTGGACATTGGATGTAGGTTTGACTTTGGTAGTGGATTCTGGACTTCTTGGGAAGGAGGTGAATCTTAGTATTACTTTTCAGGGTGGAGGTATGAGCCTATAGATTCCCTTTTTGACTAATGCCAGCATCGTATCCTTTTATTTGTTGGTTGAAGCAAATTTTCATGAGTATATATGTGGTTTTTATTGTAAATATTGTAATGAGCTATGCTATAAAGCTCCAGTAAATGGTATGACTGTAATATTTTTAGTAGTGGTCATTGTAAATACTACAACGAGCTGGGTTATAAAGCTCCATGGGCAGTATGTTATGTTTTTCAACAATTTGCTAGTCATAGGAGTCATAGAACACTGAGGGTAGTGTTTCCCTGAGGGGGAGGAGTTTGTAACAACCCCTAGTTGATTTTCCATGTAAAAATAAATATACAACCAAGGTCATGGTACATGTATTCCAAGATTAATGGTGGGAAGATATTATAGTGGGGATCGCTTTTGGTTTATTTATGGCTAAGGAAATTAGCAAAGGAATTAACAAAGGAAAAGAGCCATTAACTAGCATTTATTTATGAGAAACAAAGGAAAATAGGAGAAAGGGAAGGTGAAGAGACACAACTTTGCATGCTAAGGAAATTAGAGGAAAATTGAAGAAAATAGAGACCTCAATGATGAAAATGATTTTGAGGATCATTTCACATCTTTTGTCAGTGGAGCTTTTATCAATCAATTTTTGGAGCACACTCTCATTCTCTCATATTCTTGCACAGTTAGAGCATTGTTGGAGCACTTTGGCATACATTGGATTTGGAGAAAGAAGGCAAAGGAAAGAAAGGAGTGCAAGGAAACAATGGGATCAACAACTACAACTAGATTTCTTTGTACGTAACAGGTTGCATGTGTGATTTCCTTGCTAATCTATGGATGCATGGTATGTGTTATCATAGTTTGAGATTCGAGATTAAAGCTTCAGGAACTTGAATTACATGTTTAAATTTTTTCTTTTAAAAGCTTTGAAAACGATGACAATTATTTTGTCAGCGTTGTTTCAAAAAAAATAAATGGAATCATTGACAAATAAAATGACAACAATATGGTTCATAGACTAAAATTAAGGTGCTACCAAATTAATGATCATCATGACCTATTATCCAGCGATAGTTGGCATTGGCAAATCAAATGGTAGGGACGTGATTCAGTGAATGGTGCAGGGTATTGGGCTAACAGTTGATATGATCTTATTCTAAGCTACAATGTCTATTCATCATGAATTCGTTACAAGTGATTTATGGAGTTACAGATGTGATGTTTAAGGCATAAGGCAAATATTTTGTTATCATTCCAACCGAACAGCTAGAAAATCGGGTTCTTCACAGCACATAAGGTTCATGTACTTCGTTTTCTTTCCAAAGATCGGCACCACCATTCTAGTAGTATCCACAAATTTTGTGACCTATTGTTAGAAATCATGGGGAAAGGTTGTCGTTTGCACAGAGGAAAGCCAAAAGGCCATGAAATCCTTGAAGCCATCCTAGAACTTTGTGAACAATTGTGACAAGCATGTTGGGAATATTTTTGTTTCATATGTGATGGTTATCATAATGGAGTGGATCAAGATTTTGTAGAGGGGTTTGACAGACAATATGTTAGCATAGTTGGCATTTCCTTCCCGATCACATAGGACGTAATTCATAGGAAACAAGCCTCTTGGTCGATGGAGACTGATGGTTTAAGAACCGAACCCTGGCAGGTATCGACATGCCATTTTTCCTCAAAGATGACCACATAGATAAGCCCTGGTGGTTAGGTGTGTAGAGGTCCTGGCTTAAAAGATGTTGGCATGAGACCCTGAATATTATTCATTGATATTTTACTGCGAAGAGAATTACCATAGAATGGGTATGTACCATTTTAAGTTTCTCACGCACATTTATGGGCAAGTGCATATGAATATGCCTTATTTCTTATTAATGAGTTTGAGGAAGATGTATGCTAAGATTTAATCTATGCCAAGGTCACATTCCCACTCTTCTTTTCATAAATCCCTGATTAAAATGTTGGTTGTTGATCATTTGAAGAAGATAAATAGAACATGGGATTATTTTGTGGAGGTTTCATTGAGATAGTAAACCCTAAGCTTGTAACCAACAAATGTGGGAAACATAAGGGTTTTGTTAAAGCTATTAAAGCCTCAAGAGAATCATCTTCCATTCAAACCAGAAGTAAGAGGAAGGTGATACAATTTGAAACCGATGTTCCATTACCTGCATTAAAAAGGGTTTAAACTAGGAAGGATTAAAGGGCCATGAGAGAGAGAACCTTATCTCCTCCCTAAGAACCAGAGAAAGTTGAGGTTGCAGACCCTCTAGAATAAATTCCTGCAGATGAATCAATTGAGGTTGAAGAAGACGAACCTAGTGAAATAGGGGAGATTAAAGTTGGCATGGTACGGGGGAAGAGAAAAAGGGAACCTACCCTAGCTCAAATTTATGGGATTCGAAAGCCTCATACTCGAATTGTAAACAACTCTAGCTCAAGTTTAAATTGAGGTAAAACCCTACTCTAGCAAACCAAGTCATTGACCTAGATCACACACCCCTCAAAGATTTATTGATAAACAAGGACCACCCTACAAATTATAAGAAGCAAAAACATCAAAGGAAGTAGTTCCCCAAGGCCAGAAAGACGAAAGGGTGAAAGAAAATCAAACCAATGAGGTAGACCTTTTATCGAGGGTAGCAAAGTAGCTCAAGTGAGAATTTTTGAGCCACGCTGCCAATTAATTTGTCAGTGTTCTTTTTTACAATTTTACACAAAGCATTGACAGTTATTTTGTCAGCGCTAATTTGTTCTATTTTGCACTAACAATTATTTTATCAGTGCCAATTTTGCTATGTTTTAGCAGCATACTGCGGGATTGCCTCCTGATATATGTTGTTAATTGTTTTGTCAACGTTATTTAATTTTTGATCCCACAAAATATGCTATTTTTTTAGCACCCAGATATTTTGCAGGATTTTGGTAACGGTGAAAGGACTATTTTTTTAAAGATATCTGGAAGATATTTATACATAGTTGATATCATTTCTTGAGGATCATACCAGTGGTCTATGAATATGTGTTTTTCCAAGCATAGCAATGAATATTTGAGTAGGCTTCTGAGGCACAAGATAGGGGATTACTAGATTTTATGGTAGAAAGATCAGTTACCTTTTTTCATTCCTTTTCTTCAGCAACTTTACTGGCTACCACTCCACTTATTATTACAAACAAATTATCATGTGCCATGTAGTCAAGAGACAATGCATTAAGTGTTTATCTTTATAAATACATATTAGATATAGTATAAGAGATAAGATATATTTCCTAAAGATGGTTAGTAATTAAATTTTCCTAGAATCATGGTTTCAGTTTGTAAATAGTTATTTATAAAGTTATTCTGAAAAATAGAACAGGGGTTCGAAATTTTTTGAAAAAAGAAAAACCTTGTATATACTTTTTTAGATTAATATATTTTATGTAGACAGTGCTACATGTGCAATTTCCATAGATTCATGTTTGAATGGTTTCCTATCCATTTTACTGTTGTGCTTATTTTCTCCTTAGTCAAGAATTTGATCATTAAATCTTCAGCATTTGAAAAAAGCTGTATGAATTGGAATTCTTACTGAATGCTCAAGTTCATGTTTTTCAAATTACTTATGTGTTTTTTAGATTAGATATCATTTGTAGAAATCATATTGTTGTTTTTTGTTATTTATTTTCTACATTCTTCTACCATACCTTGATGATGATTGTCTAAGTAGTCGTAATCGATATTGCCTTTGCTAGAGTTGTTCATAAAACCTATGGCTAGCATCTTTTATGTCAAAGACTCCATGCCCAATGGTCCCTTTTCTTTCATTTCCAAGCCAAATTCCTTTGATACAAAATAAATCTAGCCAATGATTATTTTAGTAACCTACTACTACAGTGACCTTGAGTAGTATAGTTAAGGAGAAATTCCTCTCTGGATTGAAGGGAAAGCTTTCAATCTCAAAGAGGTTTGAAGGTTACCTCAGTGAGTTTCCTTCCACAACTAGGGAAAAATTATGAGTTATAACAGTATGTGCATGTGATTATTCGGTTGTGTGTTGTCATTTGCATGGAGATTTTCCTAGATTAACAGTGGTTTTAGCCTTGCCTTACCATTTTCTGGATAACCATGGTGTTGTGGGTTTTCCCACTTGTGTATTTTTTTATTGGTGCTTAGGTTACTAATGGTTGTGTGTTAGAACAAACACTCTAGAAGCCCTAAAACATCTTGGGTTGAGTTACTAGTCCTGGAGCCTAGGTTGGGAAAAATGCTCTAGAGAACTTAATGGATTGAGTTACAGTTCCCTAGAGCCAGGTTGGACATATGCTCTAGAGACTTGGAAAGTTGTGGGTTGAGTTACTAGTTCTTGGAGCCTTGGACAATTTAGGTGGAAATTGATCTAGTTGATGTTAGTGATTTCCAAGCCATAGAGGTGGACTCACTGTGGTTGAGGGTTGAGGTGGTTTTGCGTCTAGAAACCCTTGTTGGTTTTATTTTATTTTAATCCATGTGATACTACATTCATGCTATGAATATGGTGTGGGGGTGATTGGATGAAAGAGAGATTTTATTCAGCCCAATCTATGGTCGGGTGGTACATGGAAGTGCCAGAATTGGTTGGTATTTTCATATATTAACAAGAATTATTTTCTACTATGATTCATGTATACTTGCAATGATTATTTTGGTGATATTATGGCTAAGTTTCCATGGTTTTTATGTTCGTTATTTGATGTTTATTATCTATGGCTCTTGACATTTTTTTATGAATATATGAATGGTTGATGAGTGTATGGTGTTTGGTAATTTAATTGATGTTAATTTACTACATAAATTATCAACCAAGGCTTGTAAATTGATGAAGTGTATGTGCATTGTTTGTCTTAGGAGTCCTTATTATTCAAGAAATTCCTGGATTAAATTGAGATATCGAGATGCACATGTTTTCTCTAACAACTATCACTCTTATGTGAAAGTAAATATATCACTCTTAATGAAAATTAAATCAAAATTATTTCACTTGATTAAAAGAAATATCACACTTTACTTGAAAGAAACATCACACTTGCTTGAAAGTAACATCACACTTTGCTTGAAATAAATATCGCACTTGCTTAGCTAAATAATGAAATTAAATCTAAATCACTCTGAAAGAAAAAAGAGAAATAAACTCTATAAACACATTAATTGAAAATTTAAATCTTCTTCACTCAAATGTAATTCAAACTATACTACAAATCCTAAATCAATCCACACTTTTTGTACTAGTTTTCATGTGCATAAGAGATCTCAGCTTCACTCATTCATGCTACAAAAAAATGGTTAAACAATTATGCTTTAAACTAAGTCTTAAAATTTCATTCAAAATCGAAACTAGACAGTTAGATGAACTAATTAAACACTATATAAAATGAAAAATTGAAATGTTAATTAAAAACAATAAAACCTTACAACTCTCAGGGGCCTCCTACGAGATGTAGGTAATAGCACAACTTCTTCAAAGTACTATATAAACATGTTTCAAAAATAATATTCAGGTCTATCGTTTATCATGCCTAGAGGTAGATTTATAACCTCTATCAATAATTATGTTTAGAGATTAGAGATTTACAAGCCTATCCTACTCGAAAGATACTAAAAATAACATAAGAAGTTAATATGGCATGATTTCCTCATCATTTTGTATCAGAGAAGCAAATCATGAGGCTAAATATATGCTTCCATTAATTTTCTCCCTCGCCTGGTTCGCCTTTCGCTCCTTCTTCGTTGGTTTACTTTCGCGTTGACTGGGCTTATACAATGTTCTTAGCATTGATCCAGGTCATGAACATAGGTAAATATTATTATTTCAGTTATTAGCCACCTGTCCATATGTCTTGTTCCTCAACTGGAGTTTCGAAACCCATCGAATCTTCAACTATGTTGCGGAATCAGTCATTAGCTACAGAATTGGTGCAATTCAATAGCTTATGAAAATATTGAGTTAAATAATAAAGAACAATGAAACTTATGAAATAAAATATGTTTAAGTACATGTTATTTCCATGAACCTTGTAAATTGATGTTCAATTAGATTTATTAGAATAAAAAAGGGGGATGGAGTGTAAGAAGGTTGTCAAAAAGAGACAATTTTGGGCTTCAACATTCTCCCACACAGAGGACATTGCATATCCTCATGCTCAAAATTTCAAAAGTTGTAATCATTCTCTGTTAATGAGCTTCTTTAGAGGCTTGAGCAAGAATATCTATGTTATTTCTTCTTTCTTTCCTGATATTGACTGTCGTCCTTGGTTTCTTCATCAAGATCCTGTACTACAAACTTATGACCTTTTTCTTAAGAAATTTATTTTTAGCTTTAAATTTCTTACTTTTCTCATACCATAAACCAAGATGTAACAAGATGTTATCATTCTGAGTTCTCTGGATTTCATTTTTACCTTTAGTGTTTCATGTTCTTGCTTCAAATGTCTATTTAATACCTTCAATTCATAGATTTCCTACTTAAGAGTGTTTACAATTTTGCATTCTTTTGGAGGATCAAAAGGAATTCCTTCATTTAAAATTTCTTCTCGGTTTGAGGATGATTCAATAGTTTTTCATGTAGCTCTTCATTCCAAAGATTCTATGTAGCCATATATTTCTTTCTAGACAAGATCGATTTTTGAAGTTCTCCTAGCTGGACTTGCAATTGGTGATGGAACTCTCAGTTCCTCTTCTTCTTCTAAATTGATCAATTTTGGAGGTTGTTGAGATTGTGCATGTATTGGTTGTTAAGCCTTGCACTTATTCTTATAGTTGAAGGTGAGTTTTCAATAGTATGGGGATGCTTTTTAACCTTTTCTTGCTTTCTTTTTCCTTTTGATGTACTTTCCCCTTTATTGTTGACTATCTTTCTTCTAACATCTTTTTGCTTAAGAGATTCCAACACACTTACAAGACAAGTTTCATCATCAACATACTGATATTTTTTTTGTTTCTTGTGCAGGTGAGTTTTTATAAGGGTGTGGTGATAACTTTCTTCTACTCTTCCTTGTTTTATTACTAGGTTCTTCTTGTTCAACTTCATTGAAATGATTTCAAATCAGAAAATCTTCCCAATTATCCCCATTGCTTTTCATATGGGCTTCAATTAAAATTTTCACAAACCCATGATTGTACAAGGCATTATTTATGGACTATATTTTCCTCTGAATGTTTCTAGCCATTTTTCTCAAACTATGAAGTAGGAAGTATGGTAAGTTGATTTCATTACCATTAAGGAATGTCATCATCAGGCAAGCATGGTAAAAGAACATGTTTCCAAACCTACCTACACAAGTTATGAATTTTTGAATAAATAATAGGAAATTTCTCCATTTAGTCTTTAAGGCTATGACTGGGATTCCCTTCTTAAAGACAGTGATACCCATACCTAGATTTTTAAGGAAGACTTCCCATTCTTTCCCCTTAATCTTCCAGTTCTTGAACCAACTTTCCTCGATTCTTGGTAATCCGATAGGTTCTACTACAAATGACTCTATCATAACCAATTTAAGGTATTTAATCTCTGCTTCTATACCACCATATGCCCAAGAAAATAATTTTTTAACTTCTTTCTCATGCCCATAAAATTTTTCAACAAATTATGCTGCAACTGCTATTTCACTAGTGGTTATCCTTCAAGAAATTTATCCCCATTTGGTTCTAAGCGTACAATGACCCCCATGCTGAAGAAGTCTTAATCCCTAATTTCACTTTTCGATAGGGTTATGGAAGGAATTTGGTTATGGAATAGGTCAAAGGGATGGAATTTGGGTAATAGGTGAGGTGTTTTCGACAATGGAATAGGGCCGAGTGGAATGGATATGATGCAAGGAACTGTGATGGTATGCGAAGGAAATGGGATGTTAAATGGAAGGAAGGGAGTAAGTTTGAATGATAACAAGGTTTCATATCATATTCATATCCTTTTAACAAGATACAAATTTTTTCATTAGAATAAAATCTATTTCGTAATGAGGATAATCATTATACAAAATAGGAGTAGCAATGGTCATTCATCTATTTAATTTCATAATATAATGTTTTCCATTTATTGTCTAACTAATATTTACATACCTTCTATCTTGCCTCACTGATTTTTGGATTTTTTCTTTTGTAGGTTGTACCTAAGTTGCTTTAGCTATGATCTTCATTCAATTTGTTTTTGCCATGTTCTTCATTTAATTTGATTTTTCCATGATCTTCATTTTCCCTGGTTGCAATTTGTCAAGTCAGTTGTGGAATTCCATGAGAGTTGCAGATTATTGACAATTTTGTAGCTACCTTATTTTTCAAAAGAGGAAAAAAAAAGAAATGGGAGAAGAATAGGGAATTAAAAAGAAAATCTATGGTGCCAAGAATTATTGGTTTACAACCTAGATTTTTTTGTATAAACATGCCAACAATGTTGGTTTTCATGTTTATACATATTTTATTTTATATTTTTGAAAAAGAAAGTAGAAGGCTAAGTTGGAGAGGAAGAATAATCATCCTTGACCAACTTCAAATCAAGATTATCTTGCAGATTTCTTATGAACTCTTCCTTTGTTAATGTTTTATGATATATTCGTAATCTATGACCATTTACAAGGAAAGTTACTTTTTGTTCATAAATCGTTTTGATTCTGACTGCTCGATTATCAAAGACATTTTCAGTATCATAAGAACCAAGCTAATGAGTTTGAAATTTTCCTTGAAAATATATATACTTTGAATAAAAAAGAAATGTCCAGTCGTCGGGGTTGGAATTTTCTTTCTTTGACAAACTTATCATGCCACCTAGATCTTTGTCGCTAGACTATATTGGTTCTATGAATAGCATCTTGTTGTATCTCATCAAGTTCATTCAATTCCTCCATTATTTGTCTTCTGGATTTTGATAGATCAAGACCCAATTTCGCTATTTTTTTAAAAGTATTTATCTGGAACTCAATAGGAAACAAGAGTTTCTTTCCATAAAAAGGTTCATAAGGAGTGTGTCCTGTTGTGTTTCTCCATGTGGTACAATATTCCCATAAAGATTCTGGAAGATTTTCTACCCAATCCCTCTATGCAGATGCACAATATTGGTAAGAGTTGCTTCAATTACTTTATTGGTAGATTCAACTTGTCCATTTGCTTTTGGATGATATGGTGTAGAATTTTGATGTTTGATTTTGCATTCCTCCATTATCTTTTGTACCAACTTAGATGTAAATTGAGTATCATGATCTATCACAATTTCCCTTGGGACATCAAAACGAGTGAAAATATCCTCAAAAAGAAATGAAACTACAACATTTTTAGTAGCAAAAGGAAGTGCTTTAGCTTCTATCCATTTTGTGGTATAATATGTACATTTTTTGTCTTGATGGTGAATTGATTGGACCAAAAAAATCCGAAGCCCATTTCTCAAAAGGTTCAATAATTACATGGAGTTGTAGATGCATTTCATCCAAAGAAACAGATTTTCCCATTCTATGACAACTGTCACATCTCTTAACATATTCTTGGGCATCATTAAAAAGAGAAGGCCAATAGTATCCTAAGAGAAGGACTTTATAGGTAGTTATTTTATCAGCGAAATTCCCTCCACATGGTTCATCATGACAAGACTTTGATATTTCTAGTACTTCATCCTCTCTAACGCATCTTCGAATGATTAAGTCAAGTCTTTTTTTGTACAATTCTTCATATATCCATGAATAAGATGCACTAATTTGAATAACCTTCTTTTTTTTCTCGAAGAGACAAATATGAAGGTAACTTCCTTGTGGCCAAATAGTTAGCAATATCTACAAACCAAGGCAACTTAATAGATACTGAAAAAAGATATTCATTACGAAAATTATCTTCTACAGGAACATGTTTATTATAATTTTGGATTCTAGATAGAAAATCAGCAATTGTGTTTTCCTTTCCAGGTCTATCCAAAATAGTAATATTGAATTCTTGTAATAGCAATAACCATATTGTAATTCTGCCATTAGTAATTAATTTATTAATTAAATATCTAATTGCAGAATGATCTGTGCGAATAAAGGTTCCATAACCAGTGATATAATGTCTGAATTTATTGGTGGCATGTACAACAGCTAAAAACTCCTTTTTTGCTACAGTGTAATTCAACTTTGCAGGGGTTTGATTTTTTCTTGTATAGTAAATGGCATAAGAAGTTAAATATTTTTGTCCTAATACAGCTCCTAAAGTTGTATCTGAGGCATCATTCGAAATGTGAAAAGGTAGTTTCGAGATTGGTCCTCTTAAAATGGATGCTTTGGAAATCTTTTCTTTCAGTGTTTCAAAGGTTTTCTAGTAGACATAATTCCTGATGAATTCACAATCTTTTGTAAGCAATTTGAAAAGTGGAAAGGCTATCTTCGTAAAGTTTTCTATAAATCTTCTATAATAGCCAGTAAAACCAAGAAAACTTCTAACATCCCTTTGACAAGTAGGAACTAATAATTTAGAAATGACTTCTACCTTAGATGCATCCACTTTGATTTCATTTCCTAAAATATGGTGGCCTAAAAAAATTCCCTCAATAAACATCATAAAACATTTTTCATGGATTAATGAAAGATTTGCTTCTTTACACCTAATGAGAGCTTCTTTCCAAATTTTTAAGAGTTTATTCAAAAAAGTTTCCATAGACAGTGAAACCATCCATGTAAACTTCCACACAACCATGAATTAGATCAGAAAAAATGCCTAAAACTTCCCTTTGGAATGTTGGAAGTGCATTACATAACCCAAAAGGAAGTATTCGATAAGCATAAGTTCCCCATGGATATGTAAAGGTTGTTTTATCTTGACCTTCTAAAGCTACTTGGATTTGGTAATATCCACTAAAACTATTCAATAATGAAAAATATTTTTTCCCTGCCAATGTATCAAGGACTTGATCTATAAAAGGAAGTGGAAAATGATCTTTAAAGTATCTTTATTCAATTCCCTATAATCAATGCATACTCTCCATTTTCCATTATTTTTCGGAACAATTACCAATGGTGATACCCATTGGCTGTATGATATTGGATAAATGAAATTCACATTTAACAAATTTTGTAATTCGTCTTTAACAAATTCCCTTAGGTTTGGATTCACCCTCCTCTGGGGTTGTTGGATTGGTATGGCATCTTCTTCAATATAAATGTGATGCATACAAGTGTTAGGATCAATTCCTGTCATATCAATGTATTCCCATGCATAAGCAAAGGAATGTTCTTGTAACATCTTCACTAATTCTTTCTTTTGAGATTCTTCCATATTATCATTAATATTCAAAGCTTTCCCTAGAAAAAATTATATTAAAGAATCTCCAAATTTCTCCATAGAATGTAAATTTATTTGATGAGATGATAGATATTGAATATTACATCGTTTTTTAAAACATTGATTTTGTTCACAATATGAGTAAGATTCAATATTTTCCATTAAATTTAAAATCTGATCTTCTTCATCTATTTGTGAAATAGCAAAAATTGGTCGTATATCAAAGTTTTCATTATCATCATCTATCCATACTTCACTTTGTACTTCTACTATTGTTTTTTTAGGAGGATATAATGTGAATTTCTTTGTTGAACTTCCATCAGAGATAAACATATCACCAGATATACAACTTATAAAAGCATCAGTTGTAGCTAACCATGGTCTACCTAGAATAAATGGTTGTCCACCTAGATTATTCTTGGGTGTCAAGATCATGAAGTCAATAGGATATTCCCAAGAATCTAAGGGTACAAATACATCTTTTAACACACTATCAGGTTTGATAACAAATCTATCTGCTAATTGGAATAATGTAGATGTATATTGAAGATTAGGAGGTTTCAATTGATTCATAGTTTGTTTACTCATGATATTTATAGTTGCTCCTAAATCAATCAATGTATTTGGAATCTCAATATCATTAATGTGTGTTTTCATAATGGGACTTCCTAGATCTAGATATTTTTGAATTTTTGTTTTTCCCATCATGATATTTGCAATTTTCCCAACTAACTAGATTCTTTTAACTTCTTTTCTTTTTCTTCCTAGTTTTTTTTTAAGCTTAACTCCCTGATTTTCTTTGCAAATATTGGTATTTATTTGATAGCTTGTAACAAAGGAATTTTTATACAACATTCTGCAGTTCATCATTCATATTTTAATCAAGCAACACAAACTATTTTTCTACCCCTTTGTAAATTTTCAATCTCTCAGGAAAAGGTGGATTTTGAATAGAAACTGAAGTTTGTTCTATGATGGGAGTTGAGTTTATTGGAGTATCATCAGAATGTACAGGGGCGGTTTGTTGTTGAGGATTTTCCTCTTGATGAAGAGATGTCTCCTTCTCCAAGAGGTCATCCTTCTCAAATTCCTGGATAACAACAGATGGTGACTTCTTTTCCAATACTCTACCAGATCTAAGTTGGACATTGTTTAGATCTAATGGAGTTATCATGTAAGTTTGGAAATTCTATCCTTATATGTTGTAAACAAGTTGCGAGTTTTTATTATTTGGATTTGGAAGTGGCTAAGAAGGCAGTTGATTTGGATTTTGTGGACATGGTAATGAAAGTTGTGGATTTGGATTTTGAGGTTGAGGTGGTTGAACAAACTAAGGAAAAGATTGTGGTGGAAAAACAAGGTGAGGTTGTTGAAATTGAGCATATTGAGGATACTTTCCAAAAGGGATTTTCCATACTTGTGCCCAAGGTTGCCAAGGCATGGGTTTGGTCCAATTTCTTTGTAGTGGTTGTTCATATGTTTGAGTGTTGAAACCTTGAGTCATATTTGATTGTGTATTTTGCCATGGTCTCTTAGAAATAAAACAAAGAGGTTCTACTTGATTTGGAATTACATCCTCTTGATAGATAGCTTTAAGACCAAGTATTGAAGTGCATTCCTTTGTATCATGATTTTCTGCACATATAACACAGGTTTCTACACTTTTTAATTCAATGGGGCATTCTCTCAAGGCATGCTTATTTCTACATTTTGGACAAAAAATAGATAATGCAGCATTTTCATCCTTTTGCTTATTTTGTATTTTAAGGGTATCTATTTGTTCACTAAGACTAAGCAAAATATATGTTTGGAAATTAACAAGAAAAATTCCTATTTCAGTCCTGCTTACTGTCCCAGCTACATATTTATTAATCCTAGACAGGATCTCTTGGATTTTTCCCAGTTCTTGTCTTTCCACTTGAAATGTGTATGCATAACTCACAAATATCTCTAAATGATAACTAAGAAATATCTCCTTTACCCATCAAATTGAGAATATCTATCCACTCATCTCTGGTAGATTTTAACAAGAGAGATTTCAAGGTTTCTTCATGTAGAGTATGCATTTTAGCCTTTTTTACATTATAAGCAAATATTTCAACAAAATATTCAATACTTTCATCTTCTTTTTGCATCATTTTAAAGACTTCGTCTTTAAGGTTATGGGGCATGCAATAATCCTTGTATTTTTCTAAGAACACATTTTTAATGTCTTCCCATGTTCTTATAGAATGTGCTCCTAAGCCCATAAACCATTCTAACGTTGCATCTTTAAGAGTGGCATGAATCAATTTCAACTTTTGATTATCAAACAAGTAGTCATAAGATATACAAAAGGATTCAAACTTAAAGAGAAATGTTTCAGGATCCTCATTTCTTAATCCATGGAAATTAGGGAGGATAGAGGGTAAGATATTTTTCATTGTGGATGTGGTATCTTCATCAAAGATGGGAAATCCAAAAGGTTTTGGATCTCCTCTACCAACTCCTCTTCCTCTTCCTCCACCTCTTGCTCCTCCTCTTCCACCTCCAATCCAATGTTCACCATTCACATTATGTACTTCTCCATCCCCTTCTCCTACCATTGTAGATTCCTCAGAGCTAATATAAGGTTCCAAAATTGGATTTTCTAGTTCCTCCTCAAGTTCTTCTATAAATGGAATGTTAAAATCAGTTTCTTCTTCTTCTTCTTCACTAGATATTTCCAATTCTTGTCCTGGAAGTTGTTCTTCAGTTGAAGATAGAAAGATTACTCATTCTGTTGGGGATGTATGGCTTCAATAGAGAAAGTTGGTGAATCTTTAGGTTTGATTTTAGATCTATGTACCTAGAGAAGTCTATGTCTACCTGCATTGATGAAATATGAGTTTGGGTGGATGGTGTGGCACTATGAGGTCATGGTGGGGTGAGTGGTGATGTTTGAATTGAACTTCTACGTCTACTTACAAATCTACCTCTAGAATCTCTTTCCCTATGCATAAATATTTTTTATCAGTTTTTTTATGAAAATTAAAAGACTCCTATATACAATTCCCCGAAAACATCACCAAAATGTTTGGTAATTTAATTTATGTTAAATTACTACATAAATTATCAACCAAGGTTTGTAAATTGATGAAGTGTATGTGCATTGTTTGTTCTAGGAGTCCTTATTATTCAAGCATATACTAGATTAAATTGAGATATCGAGATGCACATGTTTTCTAACAACTATCACTCTTACATGAAAGTAAATATATCACTCTTAACAAAAATGAAATCGAAATTATTTCATTTGTTTATGTTGGAAAATGTGCAACAAGAAATGTTAAATTTAGAATGTGCTAAAAATAGACCTGCTAAAAATAACATGTCTAAAAATAGCAGTTTGGTCAGTGAGGTCATTGCCCACATTGGGTGAGAGGTAAAACTACTAAAAATAGAAAGTTCTAAAAATAGCATTTCTAGGTCCCTTCCTATTTTTAGCAATCCCTAGTCTAACTATAGGAAGTAAAAACGAATTTGGTCTTAACAGCACTTTAAAATATTAATTAATTAATCTCCATGAGTTAATTAGTTATGGAAAATTAAACTAGAAGTCTTTGTGAGATCATGCAATTATTTTCTCTCTTGATTTAGGAATTTATCCCTTGATTAAAGGAGATAAGGTTTAGTTCTATAATGGGAGGATCAGTTGACTTAGTTTAACTTAATCAAGTCCAGTTAGACTAATTTAACAAGTTGTTAAATTAATGAAATATAGTTTGTTAATGCTTGCATGCATGTGACAACTATTATTTCAAATAACTGAGCATTCCCTCATGGATAACTGATGCATGTCAGTTCAGACAGAGACCTAGTTGAGATCAGATGAGGGACAATGTACTATTAGATGCTTGGATATTTATAGTAAGTATTCCTTGCATGGAGAAGGATCTATTTCCAAGAGAAATGCATATTATAGGAGATTGGAGGACTTATGGCCTATATATTGAGGCCTAGGTAGTCTATGATCTTCATCATCGGAGTACAGAGAGAGCAGGATAGCTTGAGAGCTGATTCTTTTTGTATTGTGAAGAGGATTTCCACTTGATTAATAATACATGGTTGGGATTTTATGCTGGTGCTTTCCCCTGGATATATCTTGTGTTATGTGTGATTATTTCTCTTGATCAGTTATGCATGTTTCTACTTGATGTTGCTCATGAATTCGATTATGCTTCCGCTTAATGTTTTGTAGAAGTAGAACAAGTATTATGCTTTAGGACATTGCATATATCAGTTTGTTCTACAGGTGAAATTTCTACATGGTATCAGAGCTAGTTGATTTGTAGGAAAAATTCTACAAAATTCTAGATGGTATCAGAGCACAGGTGATCAAGCAAGAACAGTATACTAGCAGGAGAAATTCGAAGTTTATTATTCGGGATATAAATCTCAAGTTCTTATCACATCTATTTCATCGATGGCGTTCTATGTTTTGAGGCTTGAGTATGCCCTTGATGGCAACTCAAACTATAGCTTGGAAGGATCGCATGGAGGTAGTTTTGGAAGATAATGGCCTTAAGGATTTCATTGATCAAGAAATCCGTAAGCCTACTAACAAGATTGAGTAGGTGGAATGGAAGAAGTGTGTGGCTAGAGCTAGGAGAATTCTCTTGGAGGGAGTGTGAGATCACATTGTCTCGAGCCTCCATGGGAAGGAGACTCCACATGAAATGTGGAAAACATTGAAAGATTTATATCAAAATAGCAGTGATCAGAGGAAGTTGGCACTAAAGGACAAACTTCGAAAGATTAAGTGTGGAAGGGATGAGACGATCTCTATGTATCTGACCAAGCTCATCACATGCAGTGATGAGCTTGCAAGTGTAGGGGTCGTGACATCGGATGAGGATATGGTGAGTCTAGCACTCCTTGGCCTTACTAAGAGCTGGCATAGCTACATGGACTCGGTGAATGGAAGGGAGAAACTGCCAGATTGGGAACGACTATGGTCGAATTTGATGCAGGAGGAGATCAGACGGAGCGCCAGAGACAGTTCTTTATCCATGCATGATGAGGAAAACTGTGCCTTAGTGAGTAAGGTGAAGAATGTAGTGTACCTAAGGGGGATAATATGGGGTGCAAAGGGAGGTACCCAATGGAATAATGTAATAATGAGATGGGCCATAGTAATAAATAAGGTGGTTAACCTGTATCATGTAAGGGACCACAAGTAGTTAGTAATAATGTAATGGGCCCATGGTATTAGATAGATGGTATTGATGGAACCATAGTATTGACCCATGGTATTTTATGTATGAGGCCTATATAGAGGCTAGAGACTCCCCATTGAGGGATGTCAAGGATTATTGTATGAACAGGCATATGGCTTGTGGAGTGTTCTCCTTCCTTAAGGAGTGAATGTATGGTGTTGCCCTACCTTAAGGGTTTTATCAATAAAGAAACATTTATGCTCTATATTCAAATCTTTTTATTCTTGGGTTTATTTATATTATCATATATTTTTGGGTTAGATCTATATCAAGTGGTATTAGAGAACTTTCTTGGGAAAAAGTGGAATTTTTTTTTTTCTTTTTTTTTGCCGGAAATTTCTGGGGCGGTGAGTTTGTAGATTAGATCTGTATGTTTTGGGGAAAATCTGCAAAAAATAATTGTAGATATGGATTCTTTATAAAAAAATACCCGATTTCAAAAAAAAAATCAGCCGAATCGGAGTCCGGATGAAGGAGATATCGTTGATCTAAAAATCAATGGTCTTTACAGACATTTTTTCGGGGCAACGAGTTTGCAGCACATATATTTACGTTTTGGGGAAAAATATGAAAAATCTAATTGCAAATATGGATTCTTTGTGAAAAAATACCCAATTTCAAAACAAAACAGAAAAAAAGATCAGCCAAATCGGAGTCCAGATGAAGGAGATATCGCTGATCTAAAAATCAATGGTGTTGCAGACATTTTTTTAGGGCAACGAATTTGCGGCGTAGATCTGTATGTTTTGGGGCAAAATCTGCAGAATCTAATTGCAGATCTGGATTATTTATGAAAAAATACCTGATTTAAAAAAATAATAATAAAAATAAATAAATAAATAAATAAATATCATTTGAATGAGAGTCTGGATGAGGGAGATATCGTTGATTTAAAATTAGCTCTTTTTTTTTTTTTCAGAATTTTTGGTGACGGCGAGAGAGTTGCAGCACTGATATGAAATTCCAGTGCCTAGATCAAGGTTTCTATCACATGGGGAGATGCAGAACAGTCATTCCATTTCTGAAAACATGTCATATTAAAGATTCTGGGCAATATTAATTGAATTGTGGCCATTTCAAATTTTAGCCAAGTAAGTGATTTGTTTTCAAAAACCCTCTTCATGATTTATAATAGTAAGTTTTTTACAGGAAAAAATAATCGGTCTTCTATTGAAAATTTTATAGCACATCTTAAGTTTGACTTCACAGGGTGTTGGAAGGACAAAACAGGGTATTATTTGAAAGATGAGGCTGCTATATGGTGGAAATCACTTTACAATGAAATTCTAAAGTTATGTCGTGCTGACGAAATTGAAGAACTACTTTTGGACAAATGGTCTCATACTAAAAAGGAGGAAACCAAGAAACCTAGCAAAGATTTTATTTTTGCAGGAAAGAAGGAAACCAAGAAACCTAAAGGGTTATTTTATGATGGTATCTCCTTATTGCAGGTTCATGGATTGATTCAGAAGGAGAAGTTCATTGTGTCTATAAATCCTAGTTGCAAGCATAATTTTATCAATGTTAATTTGGCAAAAAAATTGCAAGTTCCAGCAAAACACATTGAAAACACACAGATTGATGATGAGGATGTTCAAGTTTATAAGGATTAGAAGCTTTCTATGGATATGTGTTGCATGGTGACTTTTATACTTCAAATATGGATAACATGGATGTTGTTTTGGGATATCCTTGGATGGAATATGTGGATACTATCAATATTAATGTGCAGAAGAAATTTTTGAAGCTCTGGTATAAAAAGAAGAAAATTACATTGTAGGATATTTCCATTAAGCCGCAAACGGAGACTAAGGAGGTAGTACCACAAAGCTCTAACAAAACTTACACATCAAATGATGAGCCTTTGATGATCAACAATCAAACATAAACATAGGCTGAAGCATAAAAGGTTACAGGTGTTGATACATCAGATGAGGGCTCAGTGGTTGAAGTAATATTGGAAGATAAGACACCACAGTAGGCACCACAACATGCACCAAATAACAATCAAGCTCTAGTAAGGGGTGAATTAAAGAAAAAAACACTGTGGGTTAAAACTTCAACATATCATCACCCACATCACCTCGCAAGAAAACAACCAACAAGATGGCAACAAATTAGCCACAAGGACAACAAACCCCGCATGATGGAGAGAGAGGAGCAGTGATCCACCTACTACACATCAACACAGAAGAGCCGTCGCGATCAACTTCCATCTCAAGTGAGTGAGGCACCAGCTGGATCGAGGGTTCACCTTTCTCTTGGATGGCTAGATGCACGTGCATGGTACCAGTGGACTACTCTTTTGAGTCGATCTTATTATTTGAGTTGATCTTATTATTTTTGTTCTTTCCATGTTTTAGGGACGAAACATGTTAAGGGGGTGGAATGTAGTGTACCCAAGGGGGATAATATGGGGTACAAAGGGAGGTACCCAATGGAATAATATAATAATGAGATGGGCCATAGTAATAAATAAGGTGGTTAACCTGTATCATGTAGGGGACCAGAAGTAGTTAGTAATAATGTAATGGGCCCATGGTATTAGATAGATGGTATTGAGGGAACCATGGTATTTACCCATGGTATTGTATGTATGAGGCCTATATAGAGGCTAGAGACTCCCCATTGAGGGATGTTAAGGATTATTGTATGAATAGGCATATGGATTGTGGAGTGTTCTCCTTCCTTAAGGAGTGAATGTATGGTGTTTCCCTACCTTAAGGGTTTGATCAATAAAGAAACATTTCTATTCTATATTTCGATCTTTTTATTCTTGGGTTTATTTCTATTATCATATATTTTTGGGTTAGATCTATAACAAAGAAGGGGAAGGAGAAGGTTTCTCTTTCTGAATCTAGTTCTTCCAATGATGGGAAGAAAGTTGACAAATCGAAAGTACGATTCTTTCGTTGTCATGAGGTGGGCCATTATGTTGCAAATTGTCTACAAAGGAAATCCAAGAAGGGATCTGGGGAAGGATCTGAAGGTGAGGCACTTGCTTCACAGTTTGAGTTGGATTTCACACTCTTTGCATACATGGTTTCATCCATGGTGAGAAGTGGTTGGTTTCTTGACAGTGGAGCTTCTTTTCACATTACCGGTGACAAGAGTTTGTTCAGTACTTTGGAGGAGAAAGATCTCCAGATACTCATAGCGATGGGTAATGATGAGAAGTATAGTGTCTCAGGTGTAGGCATGACTATTTTTCAGAGGAAGCATGAATCTCGCCTTACCTTAACCAATGTCAAGTATGTACCAAGACTGAAGAGAACTTGGTGTTGATCACGATGCTGGAAGACAGAGGCTATGATGTAGTCTTCAATAAGGGAAATGTTTTCCTTAGACACATCATCACTAGACATGTGAAGCAGATTGGTTCACGGGTCAAGACCCTGTATGCTCTTGGGGCTTAAGAAGCATGCAAAGCCTTGAGCAGCAAGGCAACTGATGGAGACTTGGTGGTTGAGAGGGAGGGTATATTACCTCTCAACATGCAGAGCCAAAAGAAGTCTCAGACGATTGTGGAGGAGCCATGATTGGTGCAGTAGCTTCAGGAAGTTGCAGAGCAACCACAATAGGGGAAGCTGAGTGGAGATCGAAGTAGAGACATCTACTCATGTAGAGACCTCCAGTGGGGGGGAACTTCGAGCTAGGTGGGTTGAGGGATCACATGCAGCCATACCTCCAAGTAGGAGCTGGGGCGACATAGAGTGATCGTCCCAAGGAGGAGGGCAGGATCCTTGAGGTATCCAACCTTTTGGATGAGACCTTGCTACAGGATCCCTGATGTGGAGTAGCAGGAATTGACTGATTAGGTAGAGACAGATGTGGATGGAGTGGGAATCCCAGGATAGTGCATAGCTAGAAGGCTACAACAATGCGAGAGGCACAAGTGCTTTGCACAGTGCTAGGTGGCACAGAGAGGTGTGCAATGATGTGAGATGCATGGATATGTTGCAGTAGCACAGATGTCAGAGAGGGAGAACTTGTCAGCAACAAGTAGAGCTTCAGCATCAAAGTATGTTCCTAGCCAAACATAGTGGTCAGTTGGGAGTGTTTTTGTTCCAAGTGTTGTTGGAGCAAGTGGACTAGGTAGATGTGTTGCATGTAGAACATTCCAGAGTTACAGGATCGGGTTCGAGAGGAAGCCTTTCTTGTTGAGAGGGAGTGTTGAAAAATGTGCAACAAGAAATGTTAAATTTAGAATGTGCTAAAAATAGACCTGCTAAAGATAGCATGTCTAAAAATAGTAGTTTGGCAAGTGAGGTCATTGGCCATATTGGGTGAGGTGAAACTGCTAAAAATAGAAAGTTCTAAAAATAGCATTTCTGGGTCCTTCCTTATTTTTAGCATACCCTAGTCTAACTATAGGAAGTAAAAACGAATTTGGTCCTAACAGTAGTTTAAAATATTAATTAATTAATCTCCATGAGTTAATTAGTTATGGAAAATTAAACTAGAAGTCTTTGTGAGATCATGCAATTATTTTCTCTCTTGATTTAGGAATTTATCCCTTGATTAAAGGAGATAAGGTTCACTTCTATAATGGGAGGACCAGTTGACTTAGCTTAACTTAGTCAAGTCCAGTTAGATTAATTTAACAAGTTGTTAAATTAATGAAATATAGTTTGTTAATGCTTGCATGCATGTGACAACTATTATTTCAAATAATTGAGCATTCCTTCATGGGTAACTGATGCATGTCATTTTAGATAGGGACCTAGTTGAGATCAGATGAGGGACAGTGTACTATCAGATACTTGGATATTTATAGTAAGTATTCCTTGCATGGAGAAGGATCTATTTCCAAGAGAAATACGTATTATAGGAGATTGGAGGACTTGTGGCCTATATATTGAGGCCTAGGTAGTCTATAATCTTCATCATCAGAGTACAGAGAGAGCACGATAGCTTGAGAGCTTATTCTTTTTGTATTGTGAAGAGGATTTCCACTTGATTGATAATACATGGTTGGGGTTTTATGTTGGTGCTTTCCCCTGGATATATCTTGTGTTATGTGTGATTATTTCTCTTGATCAATTATGCATGTTTCTACTTTATGTTTCTCATGAATTCAATTATGCTTCCGCTTAATGCTTTGTAGAAGTAGAACAAGTATTATGCTTTAGGACATTGCATATATCGGTTTGTTCTACAAGTGAAATTTCTACAGTTTAAAAGAAATATCACACTTTACTTGAAAGAAATATCACACTTGCTTGAAAGAAATATCACACTTTTCTTGAAATAAATATCACACTTTCTTAACTAAATAATGAAATTAAATCTAAATCTTTCTAACCAAAAAAGAGAAATTAACTCTATAATCACACTAATTGAAAATTAAAATCTTCTTCACTCAAATGTAATTTAACTCAGATGTAATTCAAACTATACTACAAATCCTAAATCAATCCACACTCTGTCATACTACTTTTCATGTGCATAGGAGATCTCAGCTTCACTCATTCATCCTTTAGAAAAATGATTGAACAAATCTTGCTTTAAAACCAGTCCTACAAATTCATTCAAAATCTAAACTAGACAGTTAGATGAACTAATTAAACCTATATAAAATGCAGAATTGAAATGTTAATTAAAAATGATAAAGTCTTACAACTCCACGAGGGGCTCCTACGAGATGTAGGTAACAACATGACTTCTTCAAAGGATTATTTATGCATTGAGATAATGCACAGCAAGGGTATCATACAAAACAGAGTTTGTATAACTGCAAACATAGTTTCAAAAATAATATTCAGGTTTGTTTATCATGCTGAGAGGTAGATTTATAACCTCTATCAATAACTATTTTTAGAGATTTACGAGCCTATCCTATTTAACAGATACTAAAAATAACATAAGAAGATAATATGGCATGATTTACTCATAATTTTCTATCAGAGAAGCAAATCATGAGGCTAAATATTTGCTTCCATTAATTTTCTCTCTCGCCTGGTTCGCCTTTAGATCCTTCTTCATTGGTTGACTTCCATGTTGATTGGCCTTATATGATGTTCTTATCATTGATCCAGGTCATAAATATAGGTAAATATCATTATGCTAGTTATTAACCACCTACCCATATGTCTCGTTCCTCGGCTGGAGTTTCGGAATCCATCGAACCTTCAACTATGTTGTGGAATCAATCATTAGCTGCAGAATTGGTGCAATTCAGTAGCTTATGAAAATTTTGAGTTAAATAATAAATAAAAAAGAAATTTATGAAATAAAATATGTTTAAGTACTTGATATTGCCATGAACCTTGCAAAATGATGCTCAATTAGAGTTATTAGAGTCAAAAATGAGGATGGAGTGTAAGAAGGTTGTCAAAAAGAGACAATTTTGGGCTTCAACACATGGGTTACCAAGTCCTATTTCAACTAGATAGAAAGTGATTAGATCCTCCTTGGTGATTCTCAGATGAATATTATCCATTTACAATCGTATATGCATTCATGACCTGTAGCTTACATGTGTACCATATCTTTGACTAAATTTCTATTATGGATTAGGCACCTTTGGGTCAAGTTCTCGCTTGAATTTTAATTGATTAGCATTATTAATACCCTTGATTGCATTCTATAATGTTTTAGGTAATTCTGAGTAGTGGTTAGGAGGTTGGCCTAAAAAGGTGGCACATATTCCGAGATGGCATGCTCAAAACTAAATATTTTAGGTCATAAATTCTGGAATCTAGGCTTAGAGTGCGGTTGGAGCCTCATAACCTCATGCATGCGTTTTTGTGGCTGTGGTTGGGGGTTAGGTTAGAGAAAAAAAAATTCCAACTTAGGGTATGGTCATAATAGGTTGTGGACTAGCTTCTGGGTGATCTAGTGCTCCTGAGGGGTATCGGTAAGTTTTTGATGTGTTGGACCCACTTCCATAACTGGAAATTTTAGGGCGGGTCATGTCATAGTAACACGCATCTCATGCTACCCTAGCGAGCTTGTGAAATTGGGTAGATTTGGGGGGGTGTTACAAAACCTTTGCATTAGAGCCACCCAAAGGTGCTAATTACTTTCCCTCGCCCAAGGCACTTAGCATGTGACCCTCATCCATGTATTTGATGAGATTTTTAAAAATAATCATTGTCAATGAAGGGGAAGCTTGATAGGTCCCTATAATACTAGTGATTACCCCTTTACTATTGTAGTTGTATCCCTTATTAATATTGGTGTGCCCCTATTGTCCCCATATTTTTATTACTGTGCCCCATAGAATCCCTCTATTGTTATTTTTGTGGCTTTATATTATTATTGTTAGG